>BMAO01001746.1:0-18858 GCA_019973975.1 Trichonephila clavata | reverse complement strand
GCAGGATTTGCATCTGAAACAAATTTATCAATGATTTTTCTATCCTGAAACAAATTTATCAATGATTTATTGACGTATTACTGCCCATTTATTTTGCAAGGCCCGTCGATCGCAATTCCGAAATTTCTTATGGCGGATAGTAACGTACAGCGAAGCAGTCCCTATAAGTTTCCTAGGATTAGTTAGATTTAGACCGGCGACCACGCTGACTGATTTCTTACGTTGTATATCCTCAATTTATAACAACTTTTCTACACCCACTATATGGTGAGGCATATCCTCAGTGGCGTAACGTACATCCCCGCATCCCCCGCATCGTGGAGAGGTCCCAGGACTGTAGGAGGCCAGATCCTGACTGACGCCGTATTTAGCCAATTTATAAAATATTAAAGGCAAAACCTGACTTAGCAGGGGGGCCTAATATTCTCCGTTTGCCACTGCATATCCTTGTCATTCGTGAAGAGAAACTGAGGCCCACTAAAAAAACGCAGGTGAGAAAAATCATCGGTACAATGCGTGCCCAATGACTAAACCTCATTGAAAGATGTGAAGGTCAGTTCATGCGCCAAGAATAATATCTCTCTGAAAGAAAAGTTCTTCTACCTCCAAACTGGTCCCTTTCATTGATGTTTAATGGCTAACGCATGTGCTTCTCGTTTCATACACATGAGCTTCTTGTGTATATGTATGCGCCCAGAATTGCTCCTTAGACACAATATACTCTGTTCCGTAATAAGTACTGTCCCCTTCTGCGAATTTATCCAATTTTTGTTTCCATAACCCCAAAAGCTTTGTCTCCGATGAGCTTACATTAATGCTGCACATCATACAACTGCCAAGAAAAAAGAACAACCTTCCTGGCCACAACAAAATGCGATATCAATTGTCAAGTACTTTATTTCATGTGTTTTGTGATCTCTATCATTATCTGATCCTTCTCACTTGTTGGACAATATTCCAATCATCTATTATAACTGAATCATCAGACTCTGTAGCTTGAAATTTTCTCCAAACTAGTGGAACGATGCTGTGAGGGATCCCGATGTCAGCAGCTGGATATGCCACATTTCAACTATCATCAATCTTTCCAATGATTCGTTATCGGGTATGGATATCCGGAGTTCTGAAGAAAGGCTTTCTGGGCAATAACATTGAGAGACAGCAATCTGACTGATCTGATATACACCGTGCAAGTGTTTTTACAGAAATGGTGTGCTTACAACCCCGGTGTGGTTTATATTCTTCTTAACACTCATCCACTGCGTCATACGGATATATAAACGCTCACTCCTGTACCTGACTTTGTTTGATCTCTTGATTGGTCCTTTAATTCGCCCTGCCTGATCATTCCGCTAACATGTTAATTTCTCATCTCCACCCTTAGTTTTTTGAGCACGCACGCGCCTGTTAAAATTCTTTATATAAGACATCCTCTAATACCACTGTATTAGAGGATGTCTTATATAAAGACATTGTACATGGTTTGATTATAATAAAAAAATGTAATGTAATCCAAATTATAATCCCATGGAATGGTAATTTTTGAATACGAAATAGTTTTTTTTTTCAGAAAAACAATTATTGTTTAAAATATCATTTTAAAATAAAAAATTTAAAACCAATTATTAACATTTAATTTGATAGAAAAGCATACATTAAAAAAAGATAAACCAACAGAAAATAAAAATTTCCAAACAAGTCAATAATATTTAAGTTATAAGGAAAATAACTATAAACGAAATCAAAAAGTAAATCCGTATCTAAGTAATAAAATGAATTTTTTAACGTTAAAAATTATGTTTGTATTATTGCTAACCAAAATATTATTAGGTTGTAAGTATTTAAGAACAATATTTCTATTAATATAAATACGCATATTAGATCCGTAAAAAGTTACTTTAATAATAAATTAAGAACATTTCTTTTATCAAAAATATTACAAGCTAATTTTTTCCATAATACACAAAGTTATATGAAGGTAATCTGTTTTGAGAGGTATATTTTTTTTTAATGAGGTTGAAATAATTAGGATAAAAATCAATGTTAGATGAATAATATTTAAAATTTTTATATAAAACAATTAGATCATTTATAAATCTAAAAAATACAAAAATTATTATTAATAATATAGTTATTTTCAGCTATTTTATATATGTGTTTAAATAAATATTATTATTTTTTTTATTTTAGCAAAGACATATTTACAGATAATTACGACTTTTGCTTCTAAAATGGTTTGAATAAGCAATAAAGTTCTTCATCGTGTTAAAAATATTCTTTAAAAATAATGCAAACTTTTGATTTATTCGGTCTGAAGCTGGATCAATTTTTTTGAACATATATGACTCATTACTTGATAAAAAAAAAACCAACTTAATACCTAACTAACCCAAAAGCATACCACCAAAGTAATTGATAACATAATCCTCCTATTTTTAAACCATCCAAAAATGTTACATTTTTTGTAGTCTCATAAATCCTACGCCTCTAAATTAATCAGAAGTGTCAATGCCTATTTCCACAGCGTGCGAATTTAAAGAAAATGTCACTTGGATCCCTAAGCATGCTGCGGAACAATATCTTTCAAAACTATTTTTAGTGTTAAAAAGAATAAAAGAGATGGAAGGATAATGCTACACTCTATCTTTTACAGTCATTCTCGTCGTAGGTGAAGCGTAACTAAGTACTTCATCTCAGCTATGAGTTTTTTTTAAACTATAAATCTTCACGACGATGACTTTTGTTCGATGAATTCTCGTGGTTTTATCCACTATTCTTTTTAACAAAAAAAGACATTTAACTTAAATGCATATATCCGTCCCATTTCACTTTCGACTAGTGAGCTTTAGGTTTATTATATTTAAGAAATTTTTAAAGTTTACGGTTAAAAAACGTTTTTTTTTTCAATATAGTCATTAACTGTTCAAATTACTATAATCTGCTTAAAATCTGTGGATCAATATTTAAATTCAGGAGGTATTTTCAAACCTGTTTTGATATTTTTTAAAATGAAATGAAAGTGCGTTTTGTTTGTGTTTTTGCTACAATAGGATTAAAATTTTATATTGCGATTTAAGCTAAAATATTGAAATTTTTAAATAAAAATAATATTTTACGTTCTATCTGACTATTGCACAAAACGTTGACACTCTATTGCTTATGGGAGTACACATATTATAAAAATTTTGATATTTATAATAAAATTGGACTTCTAATGGTCAAACATTTCCTTAAGATGCCTGAATACCTTTGGAACCATGATTTTGCAAAAGTGTAAAAATAAATATTTTTTTTTTTAGAATTAAAATATGCATATATATAAAATTGTTTTAAGAATATTATAACAATAAAAAAGTATTCAAGTTCAATGTTTTGGTAAAAATGAAGAAAAAAATTATGTAAATTCAAAACATTTTCCTTTTTTGAAAAAAAAATATGCTTCTGCAATAATAATATCATGTCAATATATAGTTAAGACTTTTGTATAGAGCTTTAACTAGGATTTTTGAAAATTATGATTCTATAATAATAATATTATGCCATTATATAGTGAAAACTTTTGTATAGAGCCTTAACTAGGATTTTTGAAAAACATGCTTCTATAATAATAATATCATGTCAATATATAGTGAAGACTTTTGTATAGAACCTTAACTAGGTTTTTGAAAAATATGGTAATAATAATATGTCCATATATGGTGAAGATTTCTGTAGAGAGCCTTAACTAGGATTTTTGAAATATATCATTAAGAAGTTGTGACGGATCTATCTATATACGCGTTCTACCACTAGCCCTCTTGGGAAATCTTTGGGCTATGAATATCAACAACTCTTCTCTGAAGAAGAAACCGTGGCATGCAGATTAAGTCTATTATATATAGTCCAGGTTTGCTTGCTAGGAGTTAGTTGGAGAGATAGATGGAAGAGAGTTAGTAAGTCAATGTGATAGAAGAGAGATAGAAAGTTAGTTATAAAGAAATAGATAGTTATATAGAGGAAAATTGTTATTTAATTGAAGTTACCAAGAGTTACAAACATTACGAAGTAGAAGACAAGAAGGCTATCTACAGCTCAGGTATTAGTCATATTTATAGCGCGTTTTGATTTTTGAACTATTAAAGAGATTAAAGTGAGATTAAATTGGTCACATAACTACAGTTTAAATCAAATATTAAAGTAGAAGATTGATTAATAAAAAGTGGATCAATTTATTAGAAGTATTCTCCGAACACGCGACTCTCGTCACTTAACCTCTGCTCTCTACTTGGAGACATCTTATTTTATCTGATTAATTGATTTGTTTTTGAATTAATTAGTGTGTTGAATAAGTAATTAGAAATTATGATGTCGAGTCGTCCTTCACTTCCTCCCACACCTTTAGCAGGGTCACAGAGTAGACGGGGGGGGGGGTTACAAAGTGGATTTATTTACATTGTAATATATTAGAGAGATAGAAGTGAGAAATTTTAACAAAAAACACTGGTTATTATTTCAATTGATTGTAACCCTAAAAATAACGTCAATTTTCCAAAAGCCCCAGTTCACGCTTTATACAGAAATCTTAGCTATATGTAGAAAAAAATATTATTACGGAAGGATTTTTCATAAAAGGAATATATTTTGAAAACATACCATTCTTTCTTCAATTTTTGCCAAAAAATTTACATTTCGGTAATTTTTCCTGCGGTGAGAGAGCTATGCTTATGAAATGTTTCAATGCACATTGTATTATTCTCACTACTCACATCAATTAGCATCGTTTTTGGACATTTATAGTGAAGAAAAGTAATTTTATTTTAATTCTAAAATCGTCTAACCAAAAAATTTAGTCTTTTCCCATTTTTTTCGAAAATTCAAATCCTTTCTGACAACATTAAACAACGTTATTTTTTTCCTAAGCTCCACATCATATGACATCTCTTCTGCATAGGTGATTTCGATTAAAAATAATTTTTTTTCTCTCCATATAGCAGAGATCCACCCTAATATATATATATATATATATATATATATATATATATATATATATAATATATATAATATATTATATATATATTATATATATATATATATATATATATATATATATATATATATATATATATAATATATTATATATATATTATATATATATAATATAATATATATATATATATATATCATATATATAATATATCATATATATAATATATTATATATATATATATATTCTATATAATATACAGTAACTAAAAAATTGCGACCTTTTAAATACATTTGAAAAGTTTAAAGCAATATTTCCTCTGAAAACAATAATGAATGAAAATTTAACAAAAGCCTTTGTTCCTTTTGTATATATTTCTATACTAAAATTTACGCACAATCCATTCGGCATTCTTTGCGAACCGTATTACAGTATTCTTCAAGGTAAAGCTTCTTTAAATTGAAGTATATTTCTTTGTCATTATTTAATAAATAAATTAACATCGGAACGTTTGAAAAGAAGTACAGAAATTACTTGGTTTTTATTTAAGTCTGTATCAATAGTCTTTTTTCATTGTTTATTGTTAGAAAGAATGCATTTGTGGAATATATTTGAACACATAATATAATTTATACTATCCTGTCTGAAATCTTCGTATTCAATGAAAAATATTTTATATGGTGTTATTGTATTCATTCCATAGTATAATTAATATATCTGAAAAATCTTTTTCAAAATATTACTTCTGAAGTACATTCAAAAATACATTTAGATAAACATTTTTATATAGTTTGCCTTGAATTATGAGATTATTAATTAATACTGTTATTTTTTTATTTTTGTAAAAATTAATATCAATGAAAACCACTATTATATATATATATATATATATGCATAGTTTTAAATAATCTCTACTAGAGAGACTGAAATGATTTGAACATTAAAGATTAAAGAATCATTTAAATATTATAGAAGTACTGCAGTATTATGAACAATGATGACTGAAGGCAGCTTTTAATTTTATATAAAAATAGGGTTGAACCTTTTTTTATGACACTATATATATGTATTATATACATAAAAATGATTTCCATTTTTATTTAAATTGACGTGAAATCATCATATAACCAAAAATAAAGAATGATAAAATAGTATATATAGATGTACATAAATCTCTTAAGCCCCTTCTCTTTCCTTCTTTTAAGTATAGAATTTTATAGCCATGGAAGATTCTTAAGTGCTTAAACCTTCCCAAAAATAGTAAATATTTTTTAACGTGTCAAGGCAGTAAAAATGCTTTAAATAAAAAATTGACTTTTTAAAAATACATGCACTTTGCAATCTTTATAAATCAAATATTGAACAGTACAATAAAAACTGGAAAAAAAACATTCAGAACTTTTTGTTTTCTGAAGATTATAGAATTAATCCCCCAGATTAATTTACTTTTATATCTTTTGATAAAATTTAAGATATTTGCATTAAGTGCTAAGCTTGTTATGTGATTCAGTTTATTTTATAAAACATGAAATTTTATAAGAGGCGTAAAGTAAATTTGAATGAAATTGCGTGATAGATATCTTATAAATAAAGTTAATGAAATTTAAGGGGAGTTTCTTAGAAATAACAGTTAATTAAACAACAATTCGTAATTATTAAAAAATTACATCACATTATTTTTCTGTATTATAAAGGATTAATAATTGCAACATATTATTTTTAAGCATTACGTAATATTTTTAATACATAAAATTGTTAAGTATTACTCATTAAATCCTAAACCTCAGATATTTAAGAAAAATGACGGAAAAGAGAGTCATTTAACATTGCTAAAAATATTTGAAGTACATAAAAAACATGTAGATCAAAATCAAAATAAAGTACAAATAATTTTTTCGGATTATCATATGACAATTGAATATTTTGAAAGGGAAAATAATATTGAATTGTTTTTAAGAGTTATATACTTATATTAATCCTTTATGGTACAAACTCATAAAATATATCAAGATAAATAGTAAAAGAATAATATTTTAATCAAACAGCAATACACGCTTATAAATATGAAAATGAGCGTTATATATCTATATCAATAATTCTATGACAATGAACAATGCTTTCTTAATGAGTATAAAAGTGAAACCAAATGAAAGTTCAATACGTACTCCGCTGATACACATCTCGGGGTCTTCACAACCTTCCACTTCATCATTTTCGCGGCTCTTCGATTGTAAATACCGCATCATCAAGAAACCACCTTCACTTCTCGTAAATCCTAGCAGATTCACACCAACAGAACAACCACCTCAACAAAATTTGGGTCACAGGGTCTTCCTCCACGCCAAACCATCGCCAACACCTTTACGAGCAACAATCAACAAAACGGAAGTTTCAAGCACTAACTCTCGGTTTGGCTTGCTGCAACAACAAGAATCAGGATTATGGGAAGCCTTGCGACTGCTACAGAAGACACAGAGTGCACTGAACGATTGGTGAGAGATGAAACTCGCTCAGAAATGAGAGACTTTTGTTTGTGAGCTTGGTTTGTTCGTTAGAAGTCATAGTCTTCGGTTACGCTCCTCCGCAAAATGTCGCTCCTTTTTTCTTTCCCTAGTGATTTGGTTATGGATGGTTGGCGAAGGTTGGAATTGTCCTTTTGTTCCTTTAGGATATATTTGAACAGATTGGTAGATATATTATTGGGACAGAGAGAGTTCTTTTGGTGTTTTTTTTTGGTAGAAATTGTAGAATGCTTCAGTTAGTGCATTAATAATTCTATTCACGCAGATTTATGCTGAATGTTATGAGATGAATTCAGATTTAGGAAAAAAATAAATTGTATACTAAGGGAATGCTCATTTAATATTAAGGAACAATGTATACGAACCTGGAGCATTTTTAGGTATAAAAATGTCTCTATAAATATTATAATTTAATTTCTTTATCATACAGAAAGCACAATGTATTTTATATTTCACTTCCACCTCCACTGATCCATTTTTTCCCTAGTATAAAATATATTTTAAGTTTTTTTTCTCTTTTTTTATAAAATTAACTATAAACTTTTAAAGTTTAAGTATAAAATCAAAAAAATGGATAAGTTCAATTTTCTTAAATTAAAAAAAACTGCATGATAAGTTAATATATATATATGTTTCTTAAAACCGAAAAAAAATCTGTGAATATTTTGGGATATTGTGACTATATGTTATTATAATGAATTTTTAAATATAGAATCTGTTTTTAAACATCAGATAAAAAAATTGAAACTTTTATGCAAGAGTTAATGTGTTTAAGGATGTAAGGATGAAAATATTTGTTTAGAGCTTCTTAAAGCATTATTCAAAGTGTAGTTTTTTAGCGAAATAATGTACGATTTTAATAACAAAAGATTTCTTCATGTATTTTAATTTTTTTTCTATCCTTATATGAACCAACCATAAGCCGAAACTTCGAAGTCAACATAGTAAAAAAAAAATAATGGACATACAAATAACAAAGTCAAACATATTTTTTAAAGACGATTAAAAAAAGATAAATTCACTTTTTCTGCAAACGATTTATTTTTAAAACAAATTTTACAAATAAACTCTTGCTTGGACTAAAAATAATTTAGTTTAATTTATTTTTCCTTTCAGATATAGTAAAGGGAGACTTTTATACAAAAATTTTTTATTAAATAATTAATTACTAAATCTAAAATGAAACGAATAAACATGGAAAAAATTACTTAAAACGTACGAGTAAAAATGTGTCTAAGATAATAATTTCATTATTCACACATTAAAAAAAATTGTTAGGGTTTTTAAAAGTAAAATTTTAAATTTTTGGTGAAACTTCAAGAATAGTTAAAAAAGCTCTTAACCCCAAAATTTTTCTTTTTGTAGTAAAAGCCATGAAAATGCAATTAAATACTTCATTAAATATATATATTCTCTAAATCAAACACCGAAATCAAATGTTAACAAGATTTTGAGTATAACTTTATACTTGTTTTTTTTTTTGCAAGTGTGTATGTTTTGCCGTATTTAATACACTCCCATTTAAAATTCAATTTATTAATTATATAATCAACTTTTTTCAACTATCTAAAAATAAAATAATTGTTAGCTTAAAAACGAATTCATACTCTTGTGAGCTTAAAGATATACACATAACTTATTATTTAGGATTCTAGAGATCCTGCTTAAATACTCCCTAGAATTTAGATTGTTAAAAATAAAATCTTATCTGATTTAATCATTATACCTGGATCTAAGCTATTTTAAACAGTTGAATGAAATGAAATTGTATATGAAAGTGCAAGATTAAAATCTACTTATTCGTAAATAAATATTTTTCTGTTCTAAATTTCAAAAATTATTTTAATGTATTATAATTAATTTAATCAATTACTCTCCTTTTACTAATCTATTATTACTACTAGAATTTCTTTTATATAGTTAAAATTGTACTCTCCAAGCAAAGTAGCTCTTAAATTTAAAAAAAAAAGTGTGCAAATTAAGTTTTTGTGAATACATATAAATATATAAAAAGATATGTCGTTTGTTACTTGCATTTACAATATTATAACAGGTTTCTATTTTTTATATTAAAATGTGTCTGAAAAGATTAGATTTGTAATAGTTAAGAAACACAACACAGAATATAATGTTAATTCAAACATTGTGTCGCTACAGAATAATAATGGTAGCTTGAGAATTATTAATTTAAATATTTAGGTTTACTTCACAGCTATTAATTGCAGAAAAACATTTACATTAAAGTTATCAAAATATTGGTTATGTTATGGTTCAGAATATGATATTTGTGAGGGAGGAGGCCAAACAACCGTTCTCTTCGCTTTTTTCCAACCGACTTCCTCTGAGCTCTCCAGGGTTTTGGGATGAGATAGATTGCCCCTTTATCCTCGAATTACATCCAGACCGTGGGTGGAGTGGGATTTTTTCACGGTGTCAGAGGTTGCCGGGGAGATGAGAGAAGTAGTATTTAGGGGTGCACGTATGCATAAGAACGCTTATCCTATCCACAAAAAGAAACCGACTTTTCAGCTGTGTGACGCGAAAACCTCACAGCATTAATTCGAAGAGAATATGGCCTTAACTTCTCATAAAGATTATCAGGATATATGTAGATTGCGACAAAAATGTTATTAAAAATATTACATATAGAGTGAACTGCTACTGATAATAGGGCATTCAAATATTGATCAGACAACTTAAAGTTGTTTATTGTTAAGCTAATTTTAATACTCATAAGATAATACATCAAATGATTTTGTTATAATGAATGAGTTAACTACTGTCAATGCTCTCTTTTCAATTATATTTCAGCGCTCCCTAAAAGGGTCTAAATTTAAAAAAAATGTCACTCTTAAAATATTCCACACCCCAAGGGGCGATATTACCTACTCTGGATTTGACTTTAATTTGTGTTGCACTGTTAAGCAGCACGAAGGCTACTGGGGACGAACCTCGTAATTTTCAACCATGGTCAAGTGACGAGGACGATATTTGAGCTGTGGTACTTCAATTTCTGTACTTCCACAACACGTTAACGAAAGGATTTTGAATCTAGACAGATTCAACGTGCATGAGCTACTCTACACGATGGGTACAGTGATCCACTCGTTAACTAACCCGTTACCTGACAATGTTTACCATGACCACTCGGCTGATATGGTCATCAGTTACTCTGAAAACCTTTTTTCTAAATAAAAAAAAAGTGTAGTAAATAATGATTCCCTTAAAAATAAATAGTAAATGTGAAACAATGGGAGTCTTGAAAAGAACTGTATATCAGAGGAAAGAGTGGATCTTTTTTAATTTATAGTAAGACAAAATAAATTTACTGAGAACCTTATAATGCAGCATCCAAATAACCTCAGATACGGATATTTAAAGAAATGTTTTATTATAAGTTTTATATGGTTGTATATATGATTATTTAAAAATTTCCAGTTTGTACCTCTTAAAGACAATTCAGTCAATTATAAATTTTGATTTGGTTTAAATCATCGCCAATTTATTACAGTTAGGGTTATTATTGACAGGCGTGGGAATTTAAAATTATGGCTAAGTAATTAAATTATTTACGATTAAAAAATTTTTTTTAGGAAAATAATTAATTTTTTTCAGTATATTTTTATTTATTTTTTACTTTAAAATTCGTCGAATGTAGTCGTAAAGTCAGCAGATTGTGTGTTTTAGAGTTTTTAATTGATATAACACAAGTATAACTATTTCTAAAAGCGGAATTATTACATATACAAACATTACATTTTCAGATGATAGAATGATTGAAACTAATCCTGATCGTGTATCTTTCCACCAATTATACTAAAATATAGGTATTATATGTGATTGAATGAATTACTAAGAGTTGCCTGAGGTTTGGTGGTGGCTTAAGTGATCGCCAAAAGCAAAGTCTTTGCGGATGCATTAGAGCAGCTTCTTATAAAATATTTTCTTACCGAAAATACATTAAATCGATACAATTTAATAAATATCCTTAGGTGATTGGAAGGTGAGGGGTGATACTCACGCGTGACATTAGAAGAACATGTGTATAATCCAGTTTTTTCCCTGCTTTAATACATGATCATCAATTCCCATGACTAATTCAGCATTTGGATTTTTTTTTTACTTATGTGGATGGATTAATCTCATTAGAAAAAAAAACTACTAGAACATTAAACCATTTCATCCAATTAGCGGGCTTTATATTACATGTTATACAAACAATTAATTTACGTATCGTTATCTTAATGTAAAGTGTTTAGTGAAATTCACTGAAGATCATTTTAGTCCTCTACTATAGTCCTCACTATATTTCTGGAGGAAGATGTAGAAAATAAGACAGAATTAAGAATTCTGTCTATCGGCTAGTATGAATTAGTGAATGAAATGTTAAAGTTCTTAAAACATTTCTATTTTTTATCACTGAGCAGAAGGGTTGAGGCACGCTAAATCTGTCAAGGCTTATAATCCTTTCGTTGGTGCGATATGGAAGTTTGGAGAGTGGGGTGCTATATACACTCAAGAGCCAAAACATTATGACCACCCCTACATTTTGCAATGAAATCGCCTGGATGATGTGGAAGGCACGTGATCAGGTGGAAGTGATATTTAACTGCTGCTGGAGAGTCTGAAGAATCATTTTTTCACTTACTTCTGTGTGTGATGGGAAAGGCTGTGGATCTAAGTGACTTTGATAGAGGGCAGATTGTAATGGCTCGAAGGCTCGGAACAAGTATTTCCAAAACTGCACGACTCGTGGGTTGTTCGAGATCTACAGTTGTTAGTACTTATGCAAAGTGGATGAATGACGGTGAAACAAGCAATAGACGACATGGTGTTGGACGTCCACACGCCACCTATCAAAGAAAAAGGTCATTTTAGACTGTCTCGCATGGTGAAGCAAAGCCGGAACCAGACAGTGGTTCAGCTGACAGCCCAATACAATGCAGGGCCAAGTAGAATAGTATCGGGGGTACACTGTTCAGCGGACACTGTTGGATATAGGGCTACGCAGCAAACGTTCCACTCGTGTGCCTTTGCTGACCAAGCGTGATCGCCAACTGCGCCTCCACTGGGTCCGGGAACATCGCGACTGGTCCATGGATTAGTGGGAGAGAGTTGCCTGGTCAGATGAATCACGGTTTGTCATTCATCACGTCGATGGCCGTGTCAGGATACGCCGTCTTCCAGGTGAACAGTTGCTCCCTCAATGTACAGTAGGTCATACACAGGTGGCGGTATTATGCTTTGGGAGACGTTTTCTTGGGCGTCTCTGGGACCCCGTGGTTGTGGTAGAGCAGACCATGAATGCTACAGGGTATCATCTGAACATCGTTGCGGACCAGTTGCCTCTGTTTTTTCAGCTGGAAATGAAATGTTCCAAAAGGACAGCGCCCCGTGTCACAAGGCTAAAATTGTGTTGGAGTGGCTCCAAGAACATGATGCTGAATTCCAGTTAATGTCCTGTCCGCCTAACTCACTGGATCTCAAACGGATAGAACACATTTGGGATGTCATGGGACGGCAGCTCAGAGTTCAAAGACCACCAATTCGCAATATCTCGGATTTGCGTGACCGTTGCTTAAACATCTGGTACAATCTGTCTACAGCCATCTACGAAGGACTTGTGGCATCCATGCCAAGGCGAGTTGAAGCTGTGTTGCGTGCGAAAGGTGGGCCAACTCTTTATTGACAGGTGGTCATAATGTTTTGGCTTTTGAGTGTATAACTTAGGTCTCATCCTTGTCACTTGATCAAGACTCATAATTATGAGTTAACTAAATGCTGTAGTTCTTCGTGTAGCTTCAAAGTACAACATTAGCACACACTAAATCAATCCATTGTCTTATATATGGGCTTTTGTATTTATTGGCTTACAATAAAATGTGCCTAAAAGTTGTAAATAAGGAAAATTCCGATTTAACTTTTAATATCTGTTTCCAACGGAATTTTGTATTCTTATTTTAGTAATTCATTTGGGTTTTTCCCCAGATGTTTATAAAGTACATTTAAAATACTTTTTAAAACATGAAAAAAAATTCAATTCCGTAGAAATTTAATTTTTATAAAAGATTTTAGAGATCTTTTTTATATTTAAATAAATATTACAGTGTTTTTCTTTTAAATTTCATAATAAATACAAATCCTATACATTCCCCTAAAAGTTCATAATAATACATTTATAAATTTATAAGAGCAGATATAGTGGGACCTTAAAATGAATTTATAATTTTATTTGTAAAATGAAAAATATATCGCGAATTTATTGAACTTTTTAATATTAGGAATACATATTTCTATACACTTTAGGTGTTACCGTCTCAAATATTTATTGTGATTTCGAACATCTGTGTATTTTAAATTGGTGACCAGGATTGGGTTCTGCTTTGAATTAGACTAAGACATTCATAACACATTAAAATGTCTTCAAGACTTTTTTTTTTGCTAAATTCCAAACTTTCGCTTTAATTTTTTTTTTTTTTGCACTTTATGTATTAGTTCTATTTACTGATACTTAGAAAATTATTTAATTATTCATTTCGTTTTAAAATAAGTGCTAGCTTTTTTTAAAAATTTTATCAATTATTTATGAGTAAAGACAAACCAGAAAATAGTTTTGATGGGAAAACTAGTCAACTTTGATTGCAGAGAGCACAGAAGGTTCATGTACCAGTGACATTAAAAATGATCAACATCAAAAAGTGCACTTTTTTAATTCATTGATTAAAAAACTTGATATTTCTGTTTAAATTAAATGTGACTTTTATTTTTTTTCTGGTTATTGAATGCTTTAATTAGATATCAGGGAATTATTTATAACTTTTTTTAAGTTAAATTGGCGAAAATAAAAAATAATCTAACTCATCTATAAAAAAATATTTAATATTTTATTATCTATATATAAGTATCTTAATATCTTAGTATCTTACACCTTTAATATTTTATTCATTACTTTCAGTAACACAAAGCTTCTTAAATAATTTTCGAAAGAAAAAAATAAACTCACTGTTTTTCAAATGAAATAATTATAAAATTAAAAAAAAAAATCTCTGCTTTTTTCTTTAATTTTATGTTTTTTAAATAAACAGTATCTTGAAAAAATAACATATACAAGAGATTCACTGGGAAATGTTTTGATATATTTTCTACTAGCTGTTACCCGCCCGCTTCGCTGGGAATTTCATGATGTTTTATAATTTTTACTGCTTATATATATATATTATGTATAAATTATTGATATCTAAGTCCTGCATTAAGAATTCGATTGTATTGAAAAATATACTTATACCTGTAACTGTCGCCTGTTGATAAAAAAAGGGGCAGAACTTATCTAATTTGTGTTTTCTAAAAATCTCTAAAATTGAAGCATAGAATGATGTTTGCTCTTTCGTAACTCAAAAACAAGTGGATTCCCGCAAAACCAATTTTCGGTGGATCTCTACTCCGTAAATTGAACATGCAAGCCAAATTTCAAGTCTAAATCTAACAGGAAAAAAAAACAAAAGTTTTACTATCAATATCCCCGTAATCCGCTGAGAGCCGTTTTCCAAAATAATCGCTCTTAGCGGATTTCAACTCAACAAAAGAAAAATGCAAACCAAATTTATTATTATAGTCCTTGTAGCTCGAAAAAGTAATTTTTTTGTCAATACGTCCAGTAACCACCTGCACCCCTCCCCCAGAACTTGATTTGCTTAAAATACATTCTTAGTGATCCCTATTCAACAAAAGAAACATGCTTAAAAAATTTCAAGTATATGGGTCTAACAATTAAAAACAGGAATTTTTTTCTGTAACTCCTCTTGACCCTCGCAACCCTCCTTGGGGGTCAATTTTCGTTTTACTCTTTGTTAGACGAACTCTATTCCATGAAAGGAACATGCCTACCAATTTTCAAGCAGGATGATCAAATAGTTTAAAATGGAAATATTTATCAATTACGCCTCTTAATCTCCGAAATTAAACTTAGTAGTTCATATTCGCGAAACCCATTTTGTAGCGGTTTCTACTTACGAAAGGAATCTGCTTATCAAATTTCAAGACTGTACGTCTAATAGTTTAAAATGGGGATAATTATCTCTAACGCCGCTTGAGCCCCGCAACGCCACTTCTGGGTCTGTTTTCACAAAACCCATTTTGTAGGGGAATTGCCTCTAATGAAAGGAATCTGCTTAGCAAAATTTGAAGACTGTCGTCCAATAATTAAAAATGCAAAAAAAATTATCAATTACGCCCCTTGAACCCCGCAACACCACCTAGGGGTCAATTTTCACAAAACACATTTTGTAGTGTATCTCTATCCTATGAGAGGAATCTGCTTACCAAATTTCAAACTGTGCGTCTAATAGTTTAAAAATAAAAATAATTATTTATATCTGCCCTTAACACCCCGCAACACCCCTTGGGGGTCAATTTTTCCCAAACCTGTTTTGTAGCGGATATTTACTCCATGAAAGAAACATTCCTACCAATTTTCAAGCAGGGAGGTGAAGTAGTTTAAAAACGAAAATATTTATCTAGTACGCCACTAAATCCCCCGCAACGCCATTTAGAGGTCATTTTTCACAAAACCTTCTTATAGCTGATCTCTACTCTATGAAAGAAATCTACTTATCAAATATAAAAACTGTGCGTCTAATAGTTTAAAAAATGGAAATAATTATCTATAACGCCCTTAAATCCCGCAACGCCACTTGAGGGCAATTTTCACGAAACCCATTTTGTAGCGTATCTCTACCCTATGAGAGGAATCTACTTACTAAGTTTCAAGACTGTACTTCTAATAACTTAAAAATCGGAATTTCTAATGCCCCGCAAACAATTGCTGCTAATTTGAAATTACAAACAGACACTTCAATTTTATTTATTTGTATAGATATAGATTGGGATTATAATAACTGTTGTTTAAATGTGACTAAAAATGTAAATAAAAAAAAAAGAAAGGATTAAAACTAACCGTAAAGCTTATCAATTTTTTGTTTCTTGCATTGCTTTTTGCTTATGAAGCCTTGATTTATTATTTTTAAAAGTGCATCCGAAACAGCCGATGCTCTACTTAACTGAACAGTGTGAGATAACAATCATAAAAAAAAATTATGGCACGTGTCAGCGTATTATCATGTGCGCGTAAATTTATTATGTCTCATGAAGAGCATCGGTCGCCAGTAACCAAAACAACGACTTCATTAGCTCAGCTTGGCGTTCAATTTGGCGTTCATCTTGGCATTCAGTTTCACGTTCACCCGTATAGTTTCCGTTCCCGTAAGAATACGGGAATAAAATATAGCCTATGTTACTCCCCGTTAATGTAGCTTTCCATTAGTGAAAGAATTTTTAAAATCGCACCAGCCGTTTCCGAGATTAGCCGAACAAACAGACAGACAGACAGACAGACAGACAGACAGACAGACAGACAGACAGATAGACAGACAGACAGACAAAAATTTTAAAATTTGGTTTTTTGTTATGAGTACCGTATATACTTTTAGTGCATTAAGTAAAAAGCTGCTAATTTGAAATTACAAACAGACACTTCAATTTTATTTATTTGTATAGATTTCAGGAATTCATTTAAAAATAACACACGCACTAGGTATTTCGAATCAAATTTTTATTTTTATAGATTTCCAATCCGATATTATTCCATAAAGGCCACTCTTTGTAAGATTATTGCGTAACTGTTTCAGTAACCGATTTTTACTTCCGATTTTAGCTTCCGCATATTTGAAATTACTTCATAGGAAATGTAGAAGAATTTCCAATATTTTAACCCATTGGAAATTGCTTTGTTTAATCATGGATGGACTCAATATTTTACGTAAGTATAAGAAACTATAATCCAAGCTTTTTTAACACGCTTTTATTATAAGTTTCACTTGCATGTAACGGAATCTTAGAACTCGATTTTTACCTACTTAAAAAGATCGGATTCTTTCGAAATTTCGCACACTTATCAAGGACCGATGACAATACAATAATTTCATAATTTTGTTCCATTGTCCTTTTCAGGATCGTCAGAATAAGGATAATCAGATTTGGTGACAATGCCGTATATCTTTTCCAGATTTGGCGACTTATTGCATGTACCATTTTCAAATTTGGCGACTAATTCCATATACATTTTTCAGATTTGGCGACTAATTTCATACATCATTTCCAGATTTGGCAACTAAAAGAATAAGGTGTAACCCTAAGGCGAATGTTTTGAATTTAAAGCTAATTATATATATAGCGAGTATAAAATACACTTGCGTTAATAGACGTAAGACAAACAAAAAAAAGTGTTCTGTATCTGAGAAAGTGGAGGGTGGGTGTGTGTTAGCAATTTCTTACCGTAATGTAAACATTTTTCTGAAAATGAAAATAAAAAAAAAGGCTCGTGCATGTGGAAAAAAATAATTTGCGTTCTAAACGCTAAATATTTTTATTTTTATGAAGCAGTACGTTTAGAAATGATGATACGAATTAACATGAAAGGAACCCGTTTAAAAGGTGAAAAAAAAAACGATTGACATTAATATTACCATGTTTTTATTAAATCGCTTTCTTTAATGTCTGTCCGGTGGAATTTCGTAATTGATTTTAAACTGTGTGACTTTCCGAAGAGCTAGAGACTTGAAATTTGGACCATAGCTCGGACGTGGATGACAATGCATGAAAATGTGAAAAAAGAAAACAAAATGCAAAAAGTAGGAATTTTATAATTTTTAGTCCGTAAAAAAAACATGGTACATAAAATTTTTTTTAATTCGAACTTTTTCTTCTTTACACACTTTTATTTGTTTGACCTGTTCAAAAGAGACGGAATCTAATATAACGATACGGGACTCATCCGAGGTCTCGTAAACGCAGAGAATAAATACACTTCAGACCCGTTAATTAATATCCATTGAAGAGCAAGACTAATTTTACAGCCACGTAATTCCAGCTTCAAATATCAAACCCAAGGATAAATTCAACAATGAATAATGATAGTTTAAAAAACTGAAAAAAAACACGCTTTTATTGTAGTTCGAACTAAAAAATGAAAAAATAAATTATAGTTTGAAAAAAAACTAAAAAACACGCTCTTATACTGAATCGAACTAAAAAGTAAAAAAAAAAAATTCTTAATAAAGAATAAAATGATTAACGAGAAAATGAATGTCATTGGGATAAAAGCGTGGGGTGTTCTATAAATGTATCAATTGTTGTAATTTATAACTTCTATTCTGAAAAGCTGAATTAGTGTAAAAATGTAGTACAAAGCACCCCACGCTTTTACCACAATGACATTCATTTTCTCGTTAATCATTTTATTCTTTATTAAGAATTATTTTTTTTACTTTTTTAGTACGATTCAGTATAAAAGCGTGTTTTTTAGTTTTTTTCAAACAT
>BMAO01001745.1:0-26223 GCA_019973975.1 Trichonephila clavata | reverse complement strand
CAAAAGTTTATCAAGGACTACGCAGACCTGTGTGAACCCTTGTATTGTTTGAAACGGAAAAATTCTAAGTTTGGTTGGTCGGAATCGGAGCAGGAAGCCTTTGATCGCATTAAAAAAGCAGTGACGGAAGCTCCCGTGTTACAGTTACCAGATTTTTTACCAAAGCTTTTGAACTTTATACGGATGCTAGTTCAGTGGGGGTAGGGGCAGTGTTGACGCAGAATAATAAGCCTATTGCGATTGCCTCAAGAACACTAAATAAGACGAAGCGAAACTACAGTGTGACGGAGCATGAATGTTTGGCGGTCATATGGGCGTTAAATAAATATCGCACTTATTTCGGATATTTGCCGGTGAAGGTGATAACAGACCATGCAGCCCTCACCAAATTAACGAACGAAAAGAATTTGTAGAGTAGAATGATAAGGTAGATGCTTAAGTTGGCAGATTTTAATGTGGAATGGGAGCATCGCCCGGGTACGCAGAATGTGGTGGCAGATATATTGTTTAGAAATCCAGTCGATAGCAATTATAAACAAGAGGTGTATTGTGCGGTGATTAGGTCATTAGTATTATCGTCTAGGGAACAGTTGAGGGAAAAGCAGAGGAATGATCCGGAGTTGGGTCACATTTTTCATTTCTTAAAACCCTGACGATAGTTCAATTAATGCGTCAATCTTCGAGAATTGGTCCCGCGATTTTAAATTAGTCGACGGTTTGTTATACCATGCAAAATATGCAACCGCGCTCGGAGAATTAAGAGTATTTATACCCAAAACACTATGTAAAGATGTTATGCGAGAGTTCCATGACTCGCCGGTGGCAGGCCATCTCGGGAAAAAAAGACCTATCTGTGATAAAAAGACGCGTGTTATTTCCAATTTATGAGGAAATTTATATATAAATATGTATCCACCTGCGACCTCTGCCAGAAGTATAAATATAAGAACGGTTTACAAGCTTTTCGATTAATTCCGATAGTAACGATTTTTCCGAATGAAATAGTATCTTTAGATTTATTAGGCCCGTACCCTGCCACTAGTCCGGAACGTTATAAATTTATTTTAGTAATAACGGATAATTTTTCTAAATTGGTCGAAATAGTTCCTTTAAGAAAAGCTTCGGCTAAGGCAATTGCCAATGCAATTTTTGAAAATTATATTTCGCGTTATGAGCTCCAAAAATGTTAATCAGTGATAATGGCCCCCAAATGATATCCGAAGTTTTTGAGCAGGTGTGTCGCAGGTTGAACGTAAAACATGTTAAAATGGTGGTATATCGACCACAAGCTAATCAAACGGAAAGAGTTAATCGTACTCTTCTACAAATGATTTCGAGTTTTGTAGAAATTAATCATACCAACTGGGACCAATTTCTAAAGGATTTTAGTTATGCTTGGAGGACAGCAATACATGAAACAACGGGTAAAACACCGGTGGAGTTATTTTTAGGTAGAAAATTAATCACCCCATTTCAGAAATTAGTGATGGTAACTCACTGATCAGACTTGGTTTGTGGCAATATGGAAAGGTTGTTTGAGAGGCTAGGAGAAATACTAGGAAGCAACATGAAAAATGGGCGAAATACTATAATAAAAGGAGACGTGACGTTAATGTGAGGGTTCATGATCTAGTGTTGGTTCAAACTCACCCGTTGAGTTCGGCGAGTAAGAAAATTGTGGTTAAATTTATGCCAAAGTTTGAGGGCCCCTATAAGGTTTTGAATGTAAAAAATAATAATTTAGTAATATTGAAGTTTGGTGAAAGAATAACGGTTAATGTGGATCAGGTGAGACTTCACCATCAAAGAGAATCGGAAGACAGTGTCGGCGAATCTGAAATTGCGGGAAGTAGTCATCATAGTGCAGTAGCATCAGAGAGGTCGGATGATTGGCGGCCGAGAGTATTACAGTCAGGAAGCGATGGGAATAGTCATAGAGGATCAGGATCAGGAAATTTGGAAATTAGTGGAGATGTAGCCAGGGATAGACGCGATGGAGTGGAGGTGAGAAGGGGGAAGCGTGTGCGGACAGAGTCAACTGTTTCTTTGAGAGCGGGTGCGTATAATTGCAGGAAAAAGAAGCCGCCGTTCGAAGAGCGGGAGAAAAGAAGGAGGCCCGAATCCTGGGTCGAGATGCAGCAAAGGAAGAAGAGACCAGAGGCACCAAATTCCAGTAGAAAAAGGAAGGTGACCTGGTCCATCATTAAAGCGATGCAGGAGGAGAAAAGATGATATGCAGTTGGATGGAAGAGCAATTTCATGACCATCCCGCAGAGGGGAGGATAGAAAGTCAAGATGCAACAGGTCCAGTCCAGTCAGCAGGAGCGACATTGCCCGTACAACCTCCTGAGCCGACGTCGAGTTAACAGCAGCCAGGATCGGAATCCCGCAGCAGGAAAGAATGACCCATCAGGAGCATATCAACTACAGCAGACTCAATTGCGGGAAGGAAACCCAGAAGGTTGGAGCGGAGAGAGGACAGCCCTAGGACAAGGTCATCCAGTACAGAGGCCGTGGTTGGAGACAAAGCCTATGCAGATTGGATCTAAAGATTAGCCAGGTTGTATAATTCTAATTTTTTTATTTTCCCTCTGACAGACAGTTCAAAGTATTTTCCATGTTTGCTAGTCTAAATTTTTGTTTTGTAAAATTTAAAGTGTACAAAAAATGTCACTGCGTTGTGTGCATTTTCACATTGTTTGAAAAATGAACTTTTGTATTTAATATTTTTCCCAAGAGTGGAAAAACTTTTTGTGACGGGTCTATCCGCGTTAATTTCCAGACTAATCATCTTGGGTAACTTTGGGGCCAGCATTTATTCTATTTCACAGCCTCTTTGGGAAAAACACGAGATAGTTATATGCTAATTAGTTCGACTATATAAAGTCTAGATTTCGTAAGAGTGAGAGAGAGAAGGAATTGTCAAACTCTAAATGTAAGTATCGTCTACGGATCACTTCAACGAGCTTTGCGCGTATTTGATAGTATTATAGTAAAGTACTAGATTAATCATTAAAGGAATCAAAACAATTAGATTTATTACCGAACTGAAGTTAGCAAGAGTTCGCCTCCTTGTCAATTCTGATAGCTGTGATTACTTAGACGGGAATATTAGATTTGAATGTTAGATTTGAGTATTAGATTTGAGTATCAGGATTAATCTAGGTATTAGAGAATCACCCCAAGGTTTCCACTTATAAATTGATCTTGTGCTTGTTAATTGTGTTTGTCTGTCTTCAATAAATAATTATTGTTATGGCTTTTGTTGGTGATGATATGTTTCCTCCTACACCAGGCGCGTCGGGCAATGTGAACTCAGTCCAAGATAGGACTGGGGCACGACAATTTGTTTGATTGCATTTGTTTTGCTACGCAATAAAGACGTGGTTTTATATGTGAGATTACTTGTATTGTTTGTTGTAATATATTGTATGTTGGAAAATGTGTATATTTTTGTGTGTAATTATTAAAATGTATAAGTTGTATCTGGTTTCGGGACGCGGCGTAATTAGGATTACTAACAATAACATTAATAGCGCAGTGCGATTGATTGGGAGTTTTGAAAATGAAACAAGATGAAGGTTATTTTGATATGAAATTATTTATATAATTGATATAAGATCTGCCATATTGGTGTCAATATGGAAATTGTATAATGTTATGTGCGTTTAATGTCGTATTTTAAAAAGAAATTGACCCAGTTTCCTTTCGGGGCAGCAGTCCCTGAATCTAGTGATGAGATTGTGACGGGTCTATCCGTTTCAATCTTCCATTAATCCTCTTGGGTAACTTTGAGACCAGCAATTATTCTATTTCACAGCCTCCTCGGAAAACACACGAGATAGTGATATGCTAATGAATTCGACTATATAAAGTCTAGATTTCGTAAGAGCGAGAGAGAGCAGGATTTGCCAAACTAATTCTCAGTATCGTATACGGATTTCTTCAGCGAACTTAGCGCGTATTAGATAGTAATTAATATTGTTAATCATTGAAGTAATCAAATGGATTAGATTTAGTACCGACCTGACCTTAGTAAGGGTTCGTCTTCTTTGTCAATTCTGATAGCTGAGATTACTTAGCAGGGAATATTAGATTTAAAAGGTAGAATTGAATGTTAGATTTCAGTATCAGGATTAATATAGGGTTTAGATAATTACTCCAGGTTTTCTACTTGTAACTTGTGGTTGTTAATAAATATTTGTAATTACGGCTTTCGTTGGTGATGATATGTTTTTTTCCACACCTACAGACGCACCGGGCAATGTGAACCCAGTCCAAGATAGGACAGGGGCACGACAATGGCACCCAACGAGTTTGTCCTCCGGACATTTCTCCCTTAACCCGAGATGGGAGTCTGATCCAATTTCAGGTTCTTGCCTGGTAATTTTTTTTCTGGTGTGGAAAATATTGAGGAATTTTTGGAATATATTGACAGTAATGTTAAGTTTTACGAGATACCTCATAATTTGGCATGTTATTATCTTAAAGGGCGTCTCCGAGGTCGAGCCTTGGACTGGTACGAAATATTCGGATCTTCGATAGTGAAAGGGACTGCTACGGATTTCGCGCAATTGAAAGAGGCTTTGACGGCAAATTTCCCAGTGGTTAGGAATAAGATTGAATTGCTAGTCAAGTTCTATTCGTCATATCAGGGTCACGGTCAGGCTCCGTCGGACTTTATTTACGAGATTCTTAAAATACATAAAAAATTGGGATTAAATATGTCGAAAGAGAGTTTGATCGAGCATATTGTTGACAGTTTGGACCGCAATTAATGGAATATATTGAGAATAGAAATCCAACTACTCAATTACAGTTCTCCAGATGATATCCAAGTATGAGGACAAATATTTAAGGAGAGACAATCCGGGTTCGAGCAATAATAATAGTGGAAGACGAGATTGTGATGTGAGTAGGAGGTCTAACGAGGGTCGTACTAATAGAAATTGGAGAGATACATGGGTAGTCGAACGTCAAAATGGTAGGAGGCAGGGTTATAGAAATTCCTATGGGACGAGATCTCAGGGGAACTATGGTAATCAAGGGTTCGAGAACAGGAACCGTATGGATAGGAATGATCGCTGATTCGAAAGTCGTAATAGAAGAGATCAATATAGAAATAGGGGTCCGAGTGATAATTTTGATCGGGGGTCAAATAATCGATCGAATAGGGGTAGTCATAAAAATTTAAACTTTTTAAGCGTTCGAAATCAAGATCGATCGCATGTTGATGAGAAACCTGCTATAAGGGTTTCTGTTTTAAGGATGTCCCATGTAGAGCTCCCGTATGTGCTAATTTTAGTGAACGACATCTTCACTAAGGCATTATGGGACACTGGAGCCGAGAAGTCATTTATCTCTGAAGAAACGTATAGGGCATATTTTTCTTATAAGCCAATAAAAAAATCAAATGCAAAAGTTATAACGGCTCAGGGCGCCTGTTGCAACAATGTAGGGACAATAGAATTAGAAATTCGAATCAGAGAATTCACAAAAAATGGGGTTTTCACGTACTGGCAGATCTCTAATATCCATGCATTTTAGGCGTCGATTTTATAAGAAACGAAAAGATTACTATGAATTTCGAGGAAAAGTCTTTAGCGATTCCGGATTCGCAAATCGAAGAATTAAAAGTTGTTGAGGAGAATGTAGAAATTGATCTTTCGAGTTCACAACTAAATCAAAGTCAACAAATGGATTTAAAATCGTTATTTAATAGTTTTAAAAGTCTATTCTCAGAGAAAACCTGGTCTTACTCGTGTATTATATCATGAAATCGATACGGGGGAGAGCCTTCCAGTGGTCTCCAGACCGTATAGATATGACAGGGTTTAACAAGGTATCATTGACTATCATATACATAAGATGTTGCACCATCGTAGAAATTCAATCGGCTTACGCATCTCCTGTAGTTTTGTGTCGTAAAAAGAACGGATTACACCGGGACAATCCTGAGGCGTATAGATTTGCGGTGGATTATCGCAAACTTATGCGGTAACTAAGTACCCGAGATATCCTTTGCCACTCATAGAGGATTTAATTACCAATATTTCTCACACGAAAATAATGAGTACCTTGGATCTGCGCTCTGGCTATTTTCAATTAGCAGTACACCCCAGGGATGTAGCCAAAACGGCTTTTGTGACGAAAAACGGCACTTATGCGTTTAAGCGCATGCCATTCGGCCTATCGGGGGCAGCACCAATATTTCAGAAAGCCATCGATATTATATTGCAATCACTGTTAGGGAAGTCAGTCGAAGTGTATATGGATGATGTCATCATCGCATCTCCATCATTTGCACATCACTTGGGACATTTAAGGAAAGTTTTTAGGTTATTGCAAGAAGCAGGGGTTGACGTTGAACAAAGATAAGTGTAAGTTTGGATGTGAGAAACTAAAATACTTAGGCCTCGTGATTAGTAAAGATGGGATAACCAAGGATTAATCTAAAGTTAAGGCAATACTCGAAAAAAAAGCACCAAAAAATACGAGAGAAGTATCAAAATTTCTCAGAATGGCCCTATGGTATCAAAAAT
The DNA here is from genome assembly GCA_019973975.1 of Trichonephila clavata. NCBI lineage: Eukaryota > Metazoa > Arthropoda > Arachnida > Araneae > Nephilidae > Trichonephila > Trichonephila clavata. Next base: position 19,681 of record BMAO01001745.1, on the reverse strand, counting down.
TTGTTAAGTGGGTACGCAGATATCTGCGAGCCACTGTAGGATTTAAAAAAGAAGGCTAGGAAATTTAATTGGTCGGAAGAGGCGCAAGCTGCTTTTGAATCGATCAAACATGCAATTACGGAAGCACCTGTGCTAAAATTACCGGATTTTAATGCACAATTTGAGCTTTTTACAGATGCGAGTTCTATTGGGATTGGAGCGGTGCATACGCACAAAGTCAGAGACCCATAGCATAGGCATCCCGCACACTTAATAAGGTGGAGCGTAATTATACAGTAACCGAGCGCGAATGTTTAGCAGTGATTTGGGCTTTAAACAAGTTTCGCACCTACTTTGGATCGTTAAATATAAAAGTAATTACAGACCATGCAGCTTTAACGAAACTCGCTAATGGTAAAAATTTATCAAGTCGTATGATACGATGGTCACTCAAGCTAGCCGAATTTAATGTTGAATGGGAGTATAGACCAGGGATTCAAAATGTTGTGGCAGATTTGTTGTCGCGGAACCCTGTGGAAAATTTTGAGGGTAGCAATATAACTTGTGCAGTAATTAGAGATTTGGTACTTTCGTCAAGGGAGCAATTGATAGCTGAATAAAAGCAGGACCACGAGCTGAGTCATATATATAGCTACTTACAAAACCCCGATGACAGTTCAGTAAACGCGGGGGTCTGTGGGAACTGGTCCAAGGATTTTAAACTTATAGAAGGATTGTTATTTTATGCGAAGTACGCATCCTCTCTCGGAGAAATGAGAGTATATATTCCAAAATCGACGCGAGGGGCGATAATGCACGAATTTCATGAAAAGCCTATGACTGGACATCTTGGAATACGGAAAACATATTTACTTGTGAAGAATGCATGTTATTTTCCGTGCATGCGTAAGGTGATACACGATTATGTTTTGACATATGAGACGTGCCAAAAACTTAACTATAAGAACGCGTTACGGGTCGGTAATTTAATACCAACTTTAACTAGTTATCCGAACGAAATAGTTTCGTTAGATTTATTAGGCCCCTACCCAGCATCGAAACCCCAAAGATATCGATATATTTGTGTAATAACGGATCATTTTACGAAGTGGTTAGAAATAATACATCTCAGAAAGAAGTTCGCAAAAATAATCGCCAATGCCCTGTTCGAAAATTATATTTCGCGATTTGGAGCTCCAGTTAAATTGATCAGCGATAATAGTCCCCAATTTGTATCCGAAGTTTTTGAACATTTAAGTGAGAGATTAGATATAAAGCATTTCAAAACAGTAGTGTATCGACCTCAATCAAATCGAACAGAACGTGTTAATTGCGATTTACTACAAATGATTTTTTTTTTGTAAATTATAATCATGAATCCTGGGATAGGTTTCTAAATGAATTCGCATACGCTTTAAGAACGGCAGTCCTTGAAACTACTTGAAAGACCCCAGCAGAATTATTTTTGGGCAGAGAAATTATTACCCCATTTCAAAAACTTGTGATGGTCACAGATGGTACAGAATTTGTGGTTAGGAATATGGAAAAGGTGTTTGAAGAAGCTAGTCAGAATACAATGAAAAAGCAAGAAAGTGGGCGAAATATTAGAATAAAAGGAGAAGCGACATTAACATTAAGGTGGATGATTTAGTGTTGGTCGAAACGCACCCTATTAGTTCAGCCAGTAAAAAGGTGGTTGCGAAGTTTTGTCCTAAGTTTCAGGGTCCTTTTAGAGTTGTGAGTTTTAAAAACAATAATGTTGTAATTTGGAAGGCAGGTAGAAGAACTACAGTCAAAATAGATCAGGTTCGAATTTTCCATCAGAGAAAAAGTGATGAAAGTTTAGTGGAGGTGGATTCTTCAATTAGTGGAAGATCCGAGTATGAGTCGAGTTGTTTTGAGGATGGTAGATATGGGTTAGACAGGTCACAAAGTTCTAAGAATAATGAGTTTGGTGGAAAACAGGAAAATAGTAGAGTAGGAAATAAAAGTAATCTTAGAGAGACAAAAAGGAGTGGACACGAGCTGACTAAGGGTCGGTGCAAGAGGACTTTAACTGACTCGATATCACAGGCGAGCCAGAAAAAAGTTGTGAAAACTCAGAACTCCAGAAGAGGCAAGATGAGAACCGAATCCCCTACAGAGGAGCCAAGGAGAAAAAAAAGCAAATATACAGAGACAGTTTTACAAGCGAAGACTCCCGTCCTCCATCTCGTCGAATGTGCAATTAAAGAAGAAATACAAAGTCGACGATCGCTGCAGTAACCAAGTTCCAGAAAGGGATCGCCAACAGAAAAGGTCCAACTTCAAGAGTTCCGAAAACAGCGGAGAAAGCTATGGGAAAGCCAGATCAAGATCACCAATAGGATCATTGGCAGGGCATGAAAGTTTCCCCCCAACTAGAAGAGATCAAGAAGGATGAGGTCACAACTACAACTTGAGGAGTCGACGATACTATAGACCAGCCTGAAAGGAGCAAAGAGGGAGTCAACCCAGCAGAAGGTCCACGTCATTGGAGGTGCAGGTAGGAGACATTGAAGAAAGAAGAGGAGTAAGATATTAGCCAGGTTGTATTGTTTCATTTATATTTTTACTGACAGGCAGTCGGTTGAATTTTTGCAAGAAGCAAGTCTCTTTTTGTTAATAATGCTGTCTAATGCAAAAGTCTCACTACGTTGAGTGAAATGACCTTCTGTATATTTAAATATATTCTAAATTGTAGAAAGCATATGTATGTTTACATTTGTTTACCTTAAAGGCTTGGCTAAATGTGCGAGAATTCATTGTATTGTTTGTTTATATTGAATATTTTGAAAATTGTATATAATTGTGTATATATAAACATGTTGAAGTGTATATTAGTATATATCTGGTTTTTGGGACTCGCGGCGTAGAGAAAGGAATTGAAGCATAACACTAACAGCGCTACGCGATTGGAATGGGAGTTTTATTTGTAGAAACCAGATAAAATTTGTAAAGTATTTGAAAATTTAAATATGTGTGAATTCAATGTTTTTGTGTGTATAAAGTGTTCAAAATTTTTTTTTGTACGTCCACTGATCCAGTTCTCATTTCAGGGTGGCTGACCCTGATGTTTTGAAGATTATGTATTGAAGATAATAAATTATGTAAACCCAGGCTATATTTAAAATATCTAAGATTACGGGTTGTGTACGGCCGGGTTTTTCCCTCCAATGGGAGGTTTTTCCTTGGCCCTCGCCCAAATGGGGTACACCTTATATAATGAATGTAAAAGTTAAAACCTAGGAGTGACTATAAAATTTTGAGCTAGTAGTTTTGAATGTTTTTTAGCGTATTGTTCTATAAAAGTTATTGCCAAACTAAAATGTAAGATGTCTAGATAAGTTAAAACTTAAAATTTTTAACGTAATTTATATCGGGCCATTGAGACCCTTTTATAAATCCCTTTTTTTTCTTGAGGGGGTCTGTGACGGGTCTATCCGCGTCAATCTTCCATTAATCCTCTAGGGTAACTTTGGGGCAAGCAATTATTCTATTTCACAGCCTCCTCGGGAAAAACACGAGATAGTGATATGCTAATGAATTCGACTATATAAAGTCTAGATTTAGTACGAAAGTAGTAGGACAAGGATTTGCCAAACTAATTGTAAGTATCGTATGCGGATCTCTTCAGCGAGCTTAGCGCGTATTAGATAGTAATTGATATTGTTAATCATTGAAGTAATCAAAAGGATTAGATTTAGTACCGACCTGACGTTAGTAAGGGTTCGTCTCCTTTGTCAATTCTGATAGCTGAGATTACTTAGCAGAGAATATTAGGTTTAAAGGTTAGAATTGAATGTTAGATTTGAGTATCAGGATTAATATAGGGTTTAGATGATCACTCCAGGGTTTCTACTTGTAATTTGAACTTGTAGTTTTTATTTGTGTGTTGTTAATAAATATTTGTAATTATGGCTTTCGTTGGTGATGATATGTTTCTTTCCACACCTAGAGATGCGCCGGGTAATGTGAACCCAGTCCAAGATAGGACAGGGGCACGACAAGATGACAGAAAGATGATTGTCGTGTGAAGATATCCATGTACGCATTTTTATATATTTATTTGTACTTAAGTAAAGTGCATGATTAGGGTTTTTTCCTTATAGCAAGGTTTTCCCCTGATATTCGCCCGAATGGAATGCACTGTAGGGATATTAATTAAAAGATAAATAAAATAGAGTGGAGCGCCCTTTTGAGTAGTCAATTCTGTCTATGTTAGTTTAATTAAAAATTGTTGAGTTAGAGAGTTCAATTTTTTTTTGTATTTTCAGAGTTTTTAGGGCGTTAGACATTTAACATGTTTTCTATCAGGTCGTTTAGACCCTCAATATATCACTTTTTGTTTTCGGAGGGGTTTGTGATGGTTATCTATACAGTCTTTTGATTAACCTCCTTTATTTTCTGTAAGATAATTTATTTATTTCAACCAATCTTCACCGAGAGCAGGCCGTGATTTATGCAAATAAGATATATTATATAAGTTCAGGTTCCGCGAGTTAAGAGAGTTAAGTAAAGTGAAGTAATAGAAGAGAGAATTCAAGTGAATTAAAGATCGGGACGTCAGCACAAGTTGTTGACAATCGTAGAGAGTGGCTAAGTGTGGAGGTACGCGAAGGGGAGCTGATTGAAGATTGTGAATATCCTTATTACTGAACGTGGATTTTTCACCCATTCTCCCAGCCAGTAAAAAGGCAGAAATCATCACGAAGGGACAGCCGACATAAATTATAAGATCAGTGATTTTATTTAAGATATTGCAAATATTAGTAAGTTGCGTAGCTGCAATTGTGCGTGTTTAAGCTTCCTAGATTCAGTTGACGTTCTGAATATTCCGCTAGTAGTAATTCCCCTTTTCGTACTCCACTCTTATTTGTTTTTCTTTTCTTTATTGAATTGTGTGTGATTAAAATTAAGTGGTGATTAGAATCCATAAATCTATTTGATTTGCAATTATGTTTTTTGATCATTTAAATCCGCTTACACATCCAGTAGCATTTGCAGATAGATAGGGAGACAGTAGTGTAAGGGGTGGCGTTCAGCCACGACAGAGTATGTTGGCAAAATATGAGCTAGGATTACGTGAGCATGTACAAACAAGATATCAATCATTGGCGTGGCCAAGTAATTTTAGCGCGTTTTTCACATGTTGTATTTTACAATAAGGCAACTAATGAACTTTTTACTAACAGAAAATAATACTATACTTAAAATTTTTTTTGAACTAAAAAAATTTTTTAAAATTTTTTTTAAAAAATTTAAAAATTATTAAATTTAAATATGATTCGGCTCATCTAGGGCACAAATGCGACCAAATGCCAAAAACTTGAGGTCAATCGGCTAATTATTGGCCGAGAAAAAGGTACGACAAAATATGGGACGAAGACGAAATTTTCGTCCTAATAGCGCTTTTTTTACAGTACGTGAAAAACGCGCTAAAAATCGGAATATGAAGGAAATAAAGTACCAAATCCTTTTTACCGGAGATTCAGAACAAATTCATAGAAAAAGTGATAACGGAAACAAGTATTGATGAAAGAGAACGAGCTAAATGTTTTATAGTTCAGCGTTTCTCAAACTGTGGGGCGTGCCCCCTAAGGGGGCGCGAGCATATTAAAAAGTGTAAACAAACGATTATTTAAAAAAATTATTAATTTACTGAAAGTAAACAACAAAAATTTATTCAAACATAATAAAAAATTAATCAAACATTTATACTGAAAAATACATTTGTAAATATATCAGTGCTGAGCAATATATTTTATGGTTAATTTAACAATACTAAGTTAAGAACAATTTTAATAATCACTCGTGATCTCAAGGTCCTGTCATATATAAAATTATATACAAAAATCAACACTTCCCTTGCTAACTTGAATGGTTTAAAATTAATCCCTTAAATGCCGATCAAAAATTACTTGATTCTTCCCCCAATGTCACCGTTCAACAGGTAGGCAAGCGTGTGTGGTGTAGGGGAGGGGAGGTAGAAAAGGAATGGATAAGCAAATCCTCCGAAATAAGCAAATCCGTCGCAAATACACTGTCAAGGTCCTTTTATTGCATTCCAAAGTCTTCGAAATAATTTTACGGATAGCAGCGCCCAGAAAATATCGTACTTCAGATAGACGTATATATACGTCCGTTGCAATTAACAAACTGGCTGAGTGAGACGTATATACACGCCGATGATACTTAAGAGGTTAAAGTCGTATTATAGTTTTAGCGTCAAAGTATATTATTATTGAATTCAATGCATTACTATTGTATGGAGGGGGGCCCGATGAATATTATGGTTGAATATTGAGTCGCAAATACTGAAAGTTTGAGAAGCACTTCTTTAGTGAGAAGTCTGAGTTCTCCAGATATTTTTCAGAAAGATTCAAACCAGTCGAGTTATTTGTGACATTGTAAGAAAAGTTATTATGAATTCTCCTCAGGAACAAAAAATACTCTTATTTTACTATTATAATTTAAGATATTCTTTGAATCTACTATTTTAAATATTTCAAAATGAGAGCATTTATGTTGATTTTCTATCAACAAAGCCATTGGATGATTAAAGCAGGTAAAGTATCAAATTAAATATCTTCGATTTAAAGTGAAATGATCTCAGGGCGATTTGTTTGTTTACATAACCGGGTGATACGTGGTCTAATTATTTCTCTAAATCATTTACCCAGATTATCTTTTTGAAATTTTCTGAAACGTATAGAAAAAGAGTTCACTATTCTTTTTCAAAATGGGGGATGTGGATGATTTTCCTGATCTTAAGAATGATTTAATAATCCGAGCTGCTTGGGGTCAGCCTACTGAAAAAGTTCCGGTATGGATCATGCGTCAGGCTGGTAGATACCTTTCTGAATTTCAAGAATTTCGTAAAAAACATTCATTTTTCGAAATTTGCCGCACTCCATCCTTTGCATGTGAAGTAACTTTACAACCCCTTCGTCGTTTCGATCTCGATGCCGCTATCATATTCTCAGATATTCTAGTCATTCCTCAGGCATTGGGCATGGAAGTGGAAATGAGACCTGGAGTCGGCCCTGTTTTACCAGATACTTTGAGGGAACCAAGCGATTTGACTAAGCTGACTTATCCTTGTGATGTACAGTTGCAATTAGGTTATGTTTTTGAAGCTATCACACTCACACGTCGTACTTTAAATGGTAAAGTACCTTTAATAGGTTTCGCCGGAGCACCCTGGACCCTTATGGGGTATATGGTTGAAGGAGGAGGATCAAAAACCATGTCTTTGTCAAAAGGCTGGCTTTACAAATGGCCAGAAGAGAGTCATAAATTACTTAAAATTTTGACTGATGTTATTGTAGAATACCTTGTGGGGCAAATTAAAGCAGGAGCTCAACTTCTTCAAATATTTGAATCAAATGCTGAATATTTGGGTCCTAAACAGTTCAGTACATTTGCCTTACCTTACTTAAAAGAAATAAAACTCTGTGTTAATCAAAGAGCTCAAGAACAAAACCTCCCTAAAATACCAATGATTCTCTTTGCTAAAGGATCTTGTAGTGTTTTGAGTGCCATAGCTAGTGTCGGCTATGAAGTGATTAGTGTTGATTGGACAATCAAACCAGAGACAGCTAGAAAAACTGTTTCGTCAAATACTTCACTGCAAGGTAACCTTGATCCTTGCGCTCTCAAAGCTAATCCAGCTGAAATCGAGAGCATGGTGGAAGAAATGGTGCACAATTTTGGAACCCAAAAATATATTGCCAATTTAGGACATGGAATATATCCTGATATAAGTCCTGATAGTGTTGCTATATTTGTTAAAAGTGTACATGAGGTTTCAGAAAAGTTGAATAAGAATTCTGGAAGCCCTGCTTAATATACATTTAAAGATTTATTATTTTTATAGTACTTTTCTTGATTGTTATATTTTTTTAAAGAATTGATCATGACATATTTGGGTTGTAAAAATATTTAAATATTTTTGATAACTATACTTTTATAATAAATATTCTCTTTTTGCTTTAAGAATTACAGTTTGTGATGCTTTTTAAAATAATTTAAGTGTTTACAATTATACTTTAATTTTGAATCTAAGTTTGAAACTATTTATTTTGGAATAATACAGATATTTTCTCAGTTTTTGTTTAAAAAAATCCTTCTGAAGAAGTCATTTTAAATTTAATTTGACAAAACTCCAAAGCATGAATGCTTTAGTCTAGGGGTCTTCAACCCATTGACCGTAAATGGTTGGCTGAAAGCATTTTAGTGCCTTTTATTAAGGCAGTTTTTCCTGAAATTACCTCAGATTCGAATGCGAATCTGAGGTAATTTCAGGAAAAACTGCCTTGTTTGCTTTTTGTCATAAAAAACACAATTTTTTTTGTAATTCTTGATATTTAAAACATTTTATTGACATGCTTGATATCCATTTGAGAAAATTTCCTTAATGTGATGAATTTTTCAAAAATTTCATTGTACCTTAAATAATTTTAAATATAAAAAATCTGACTATGCACAAAATCTCAGAAGTTATCAAAAGAAAAGGTGGATTTTTATCTTTAACACACAAAGTATTTTAATTTGACTTCTATTTAACGTTTTTGAAATCATATATATCTATAAATTTGTAACACCATATCTTCTCTTAGAATCAGTTGTAGTCTTATGAAACAAACCTCCCATTCTCATTTAAATTTCCTGACTGCATTATTTTTTTTACAGTTATGTGGCCTGCGGTTCATTGTAAATTTAATAATATGGTTTTTAGATTTATTGATATGATCCTTGAGTGTTAAAGGGTGAAGACCCCTACTTTAGTCAATATTTTAATCAATACATTCAAATTTATAAAGATACAAATTGATAGGATCTTAAGTAGTTTAATTAACATATAAAGAAGTACTAATATTTAAAAAGTTTTAGTATCCTTTGTTCATTTAGCTTTAAATCCAAAGTAATATAACATGTTAAAGTTTTGTTTTTCTGAAAAGAAAAATGGGTACTTGCATATTATCGCAACCTATTGGCGACATTATATGAAACGAAGCACGTGATTACCAATTTAGCGCTACAACACAGGCAAAATTGGGGTTGCTAACTTGGCGAGGTTTCTTGAACGTTGACGATAGTATCCCAAGTATCAAAAAATATCCAAACTTAATAAATTTTTCCTTTGGAAGGAGTTGTTTCAAATTTTTATTTTATAATTTGGGAGCATTAATCTAATATGTAAACTTTAATTTGTATTTTTTAAAGTGAATTTTTGTAGCATATTTGGGTACTTGCAAATTATACTATTGACCAATTTCTTCAACTCAAAAGATATCAAATGCTGTGATATGCAGCAAATAGTAAAAAACCATTCCTGTGCCTGTTAAAAAAAAAAAAAAAAAGTAGAATTCAATGAATTTAAAAGGCAAAATATATGTTCTAAAATATGTATTAGTGCAATAATTTTATTAGACCTACTTTTAAAATTAGTAAACAGCTTAAATAAAATTGCAAATATCTCACATTTGCTGAAAACAGTCTGAATCAAGGAAATTGTAATTGACAGTAAAATGTTTATTGCTAAAAAAATAATACATACCATCATTCATGAAGTTTTTCTAGATTATAGTCATCACACACACACACACACAAAATCTCTGTGGTAAGGAATTATGAGAGATATTATAAATTCATTCTTCAGTTTGGCTACATAAACTATTCAATACGCACTATGACTGAAGACTTATCCAATGTTGTATTTTACTAATCTGTTTCACTTGTCAGTTTGTTTGGAAAAAAAGTGCTAGAAAGTTTTTTTTATACTGAATATCAAAATCAGGAACCACAATATTTAGTGTGGTTGCATTTAATTTTTACTGAGTTTACGTTAAAAGGATTGTACCTTACAATAATCTCTTCTATTTTGAAACAGGAGAAATACCAATTGTAATAATTGGGCCTGTGATTCAATTTTAATTTTGTAATATGTTTTTGTTACCTACTGAGGCAGAATACTATATCAGGGGTGTCAAACCCTCAGCACGTGTGCCACAATGTTTCATGGCATTGCAACCATGGCACGCAAAGACTTGCTGAAAAATTTGAAAAAATACTAAATAACAATTTTGTTTGCAATTTTATTTAAATGTGTTTGTCTCAGACAAATAAAAACCCCTCAAATCTTGGATCAACATATGTTTATGGATAAATGTTTTCTATTTTGGACATAAAATCAAAATATTGCTCAAAATTAGCTGATGTGCACCTAAAAGTACCTAATTTTACAGCATCTTTAAGGGATAATCCTACTATAGATGACTTAATAAAAAAGAAAATTACTAATTCAAAAGCCTACTAAGTACTGACTGTTTAATAATTATTTAGTGTTAAATGCTTCAAGTTTTTTATTTTTATGTTACATCTAACTTAACTGATTGTTAATCTGTAAAAACTTTATTTACAATAAAACCAAAGTTTGTACCTTTTGTCTTATTTATTATAACTGAACTCAATGGTTCAACAGCCCATTATGGCCAAGACCTACTGTCCCTATCTTAGTTTTTGTGACCTTGGGTCCTGAGGTGCATGTGCAGAAGTTCCAGTCAGGGGGTCAGTCTGACATGAAACCCCCAGTGTTGAGTTCCCAATCAAGCTTGGTACTCATTTATCGACACACTGAAGGGATGAAAGGCTGAGTCGACCGTGCCCAGTTCGGGATTTGAAATCCAGACCTGTGACGTGGAGGTGTGATACACTACCATTCAGCGACTATTATTTTTAAATCTTCACTAGCTAAACTGGCACTAAAAAATGTGCTGTTTGCCTAAAAATCCCATTATAAGCTTATAAGTAACATTTTTTTCACTTTCTAATCCTATTTCTTTTATTTGTTAGAAAAGTTGAAGGTGGCACATGTAATTTTTTTTTATCGGATAGTGGCACTCTTCCCATAAAGGTTGGCCACCCCTGCAATAAATCAATGGATCAAACAACTATTTTTGAAACAATATTATCACTCAAGAATTTACTACTTTATTTAAAAAGTATATTTTAAATGTATTTGTTTATATTCACCCCTCTCGTCATTTTTACTGAGAAGTATATGTAGTTGGGCATATCTACCACAAACAATCATTTGACTTGTAGAAGTGCTTATATGAAATACATATTTATATGAATTACTGTGGACCAAACCCATTGGATTACATATTTTTGCTATTTTTTATATAAGTTTAAAGAAATTTATAAATTCTAAGAAAACTTATTTGTTGTTTGGTTATATTCCAGATTTGGCATAATGATTATATGTAAATCATTTGGAGAATAAGTTCTTTATAAGTGTTTAAAATAACATTGGTGATAATGCAGATTAGGTTGCTGCAATGAAATAAGATAATTATAATAGAAAATTCACTGTATCGTGAGTTTCTGTTAGGTGCAACCACAAGAGTTTGCTATACCCTTTGTTTGTGTTCGATTGCATATTTTGTTTGAGTATTACAAGTTATACTATATATATCAATTATATATAGTACACATATCAAGTATATATATATATCGAAACGTCTGTCATTTCAAGGCTGAATTTAAGTATGCGAAAAAAGTGTCAAATAAGTTATTGCAAAGGAAACAAAACTACAAACATCTGTTTTAAAGGGAAAAAATATACTGAAAGAATTTATTACAAAGTCCCATAAAAAATTTTCAAAAAATGCATTAAACTTGAAATAAGCTTTATATATAATTTTTTTTTTCCAAATTTAAGATTTTTATGTTTTTTTCAATTAAATAGATAAAGAAGATGAAATTGTTTATTCAGTAAAATGTTTTGCACATACATTGCACTTGAATTTAAAGTACTTTTTGTTATATATCTTTTAAATGTGGGTCATTTGATACCATGTGGTAGAAATAGGTCCACATAAAATATCAATAGGTTTTGTGTTAAATTGGTAACATTTTACAGTTTTAATTTTTTTTTTTCCTTTTATAATCCAATGTTTTTTTTACATGTTAACTCTACAAATTTTTGTATGAATTTTCGTTTCTTGTATTGAATTTGTTTCACTCTCTGGAATGCAAATGTATTAATATGCATTACATTATATATATAAATTATAGAGATCAACTATGATAAGAAAAACCTTATGTCTGCTTCTCCCATGAACATATTCATTTCATCCCATGGAAAAAACTGAGCATTATTGGTTTTAAACTGCAGAATTCATAATCCTTTCATTTGGTTTTTTGTTTTGTTTGAAAGTGGCAGTTTGCGTTCAAATGAAAGAGGCAATAAGCAAACCCAAAGCAAGATTATAGAAAAGTTGGATGTTGCCATATTGAAAACTTAAAGACTGTCTAATTCTTCTCAGCTCAAATGTCTGCTAACTATAGCCAGTCTCCCATATAATGCTTAACAGAAATGTCTTATAAGTTGAAAAACAATTGAGATCAAAACAATGTTTCTTAATGAAACTTGGGCTGTATGAAAAGATTTTTAAATATATACTCGATTATAACATTACTTAGATATATATGGATAATTATCTATCTATATCTAAGCAATGTTTCCCTTATTTTTTAAAGAATGCAAGTACCTGCTGAGACAAATTTCAGAACATTCTAACCTTTATTATTAGTGCATTTATAAACTTTTGAAACTGAAGTGTTAAAACTTCTTTGTTAGCTGAAAGCTGTTTTTTCCATAAAATGCTTAAAATTGTTAAACTTTTTTAATAATATAAAAATTAATTCAACATATTTGTGCTCATAATGTGAAAAAATTGCGTAAAAGCGGTATGTAATTATAAGTTAAAGATAAATTATGCAATAGTATTAAATACTGTTTCATCAAATATTTATTTTCAATGATTGTCAATAATTTATTAATTTTTTAAAACAACTACATTAATATTTACAATTAATATAATATTAATATTTAGATGTAAAATGAAACGCCAAAAATAACTTACTATCATATCCTTGAATGCAGATCTACTGTAACAAATTGCACACGGAGCTCATCGAAAAAATTAAGATTGATTGTGATAATTCAAGTATGATAATCAGTTGGAGCTCAAAATTATATTGATGAAATTATTGTTTCTTATGCCATCTGATCTCGACTGCGCCAGATCCTAGGCCACGAAATTCATCATGGCAAGATGTACGCCTGTCTTTAGCCATAGCCTTCAGAGCCACACAGGTAAACGTACGATTTAGCTTGGTTCCTCTCCAATTTTAAGAAAGAATACACTGGGAGGTCAGGTGTTTTCCACCTCTCTTCCCCCAACCTCACGAGAGGTCTATTTAGGGTACCCCCATGATGCAAGGGCATTATACATTTACAAACATTCATGACTCCTCCTGGATTCGAACCTAGGCCTTACGGCACAGCAGTCAGCGTCGCTAACCACTATACCGGGTTGGGGACATTATTGTTTTGATAATGTTTAATAAATTCATTTACCAACTAAATTTATAATTCTGTTTATATCGTTTACCTTGATTTTTATTGTTTGTTAATGTGCGATTTGATTCATTTTATTTTATTTATTTATTTTTTCCTCTCTCATTGCATTGAAACTGTTTTCTTATCATCTAATATCAACATTTTTGACAATTGTGGGGGAGGGGGATGTTTATTTGTAAGACTTTTATAGAAAATCGTTTTACATAAAAAATCAAAAAAAAATTTCTCGTCCGTTATGGCAGATTAACTCGATAAATACATTATTTATTAAAGTGTCTGGACTGAACGTTTGGGGTTATACAATTGAAGGTTCTAAATGCACTCTTAAAATTGAAACGTTAAAAATGTTAACGTTTTTATTGTTTACGGAACACGAGATTTATCACAGAATTAAATAACCTGCACACTAGGTGGCTAGAGCTAGAAAAAATATTACATAAGAAAAACCATAAATACAAATGAGAGATACAGGTGCCATACATTGGCATAACAACAAAACCATGTTAACATTCAATATAAAGTCATTATCTTTTACAAAAAAGAGCCCAGCACATCAGGGATGGATTAAGACCATTAGAGGATCTCATCACAAAGGATTTTAGTTTTTCAAAATATTAACAATATTAAATTGTAACGTATGTTAGAAAAAAAGGACAATGAGTGTCCTATTGTGGCATTGTAGACACTTAACCAGTCGGCCTGCTACCGGACCGAGGAGTAGATGACCTACTTCTCTTTGCTATATTGCAGTGTGCCTACCAACCTTTGCATCATCCCGGCCGGTCAACGTCAGATAATTTCACCTCGGCCTGCTGAGAGGGGGGCTTGATTGCTTATATTTTATTTTGTTTTGATTTAATGTTAATTTAATTGTATTTATATATATATATATATATATATATATATATATATATAAACGTGCCTTCAGAATAAAATACAGCCACACCAAAAATTGAATCTAAAGGGATTTCCAGAAAAAGTCGAACAACCCGAGAAAAATACACCACAGTAAAGAGAAAGAAAAATACTAGACTCTACTATATATATATGTATAACCGAGGAGATTTAAGATTAAATATTACAAGACTGATGCCAAATGAGTAAAATTTGTTATTGAAGCACCAGATTTATCCCTTCCATTACAAACATTTGTTTGCTCGTCGGATATTTTATGCATTAATTAAAATTTTAATTTAATTAGCGTGTGTTTTCTAAAGTTTTAAACACTATACTTCATTAGTGTTAGAAATTTAAATCTTTAAAATTAGTAACTCTCTACCAGCTTCAAAAAGGCATTTATTTGATAAATTTGTGAAAACTCAATATTAAGTAAGCAAGGGTCTGCCCCAAACCGAATAACATGGGCAAGAGGTCAATGAGACAAAAAAAGTTGCGAACTTCTGATCTACATGATGTTACAGCAGAACTACACTGTGTGTCCAAAAGTTAAGCATAATTGATAATTATGTGAATAAAGAAGGAACTGCAAATCAGAATGGCGGGAAACGTGATATGCGAGTGTAAAATGGTTATAAAATAAGGAAGCAAATCAAAAGAATGATAATAATTAATTTTATTATCCAAAGCAGCAGTTTGAAAGAAAACTGAGCATAGCAAGGATTCACACTTTAAAGAAAAAAATGAAAGAAAACATTAAATAAAATACTGATGCTGCAGTTTAATAAGGCGTGTGGTCACCTCTGACAGCCAGGCACGCTGCACAGCGATTTACCATACTTGCTATGAGATGATGAATGAGTTGTGGGCTCAAACGGTTCCAAGCTTCTTGGAGAGCTCTCTTCAGTTCTGTAACGGAGCTTGGTGGGTGCGAAAGGGCTGCAATTTGTCTCCCGAGCATATCCCATACATGCTCGATAGGATTTAAATCAGGGGAGTTCGCAGGCCACGACATGCGCTGGATGTTTTCCGTTTCAAGGAAGTCATCAATCAGCACCGCTCGGTGACATGGCGCATTATCATCCATGAATATGAAGTCAGGACGACAGCACCTCGAAACAAGTGAACATAAGCTCAAGAACTTCGTCTCTGTATCTTTGAGCAGTCAGAGACCCCGTGTCAAAGAAATGGAGGTCTGTGCGGCCGTCCATCATGATGCCTGCCCATACCATTACTCCCCTTGATGGAAAATGATGTCTTTCCGTTATGTTTCTTGGTTCAAAACGTGTTCCACGTTCTCTCCATATCGTTACCGCCGAAATCACTACTCAGACTAAACCAGGACTCACCACTGAACATCACATTGGCCCACTCTCCCACACTCCAATGTTGATTTCAAACTCCAGTTCAAACGAGCGCGTTTATGCGCAGACGTGAGGGGAATGCAAACTGCTGGTCTTCTGGCATACAGGCCAGCATGATTGGTCTCTGTAAACAGTTTGTCTCGAAATTCGTATTCCTGTGGTGACTGTGAGCCGAACCAGTGCTCTGCAGTACTACCCCTCTGACGTCACGCACTTATTACCAGATAGGTCTTGGCGAGGGGTTGTGACTCTTGGTCGACCTAATACTGGTTCTCGGGTAACATCTCCCGTTCTTTGAAACCTCTGCCACAGTCTTGAGATCACAGACTGGTCCACATTCAGAATTCGAGACATTTCGGTTTGTGATCATGAGGATTCCAGCATTCCAACGATTCTTCCTTTCGTAAACATGTCCAATTGGCGTCTTTGTGCCATCATTCCCTTTTTGATGGTTAACAACGTTCCTTCGCACAGAAGTTGCACGAAACTTGTCTGAACTGCCTATGCTGCGTGAATCGGTTTCTCCTCGTTCGACATGCACCGGCGTTTCGTGCAGGACGTAGTCGACTGAAAAGTTTTGCATAAACCCAATGTTTCTTCTTCACCCAATTAATATCCGCAAGAAATTTGAATAATTTTACGAATATTTACTCCATGTTTTTCGCATTTTACGATTTATGCTTATAACTTTTGGACACCAGTGTACTGTGGAGCATACAGCATACTTTGGCGGTATCTAAATAAGCCAATAACAGCCTACGGACAGGAATGATCACTTTTGTCTAGTGGTATGTTACGAGCTTACTAGGAATTGCAATACCGGTATACCGGGATACCGAATACCTGTATTTTGAGCCATTTGTACAATTTCGAAATACCGGTATTCACAAGTTTAAATACCGGTTTTTCGGAATGTACTAGAAATTTTTCAACTTTTTTTTATATGTTCAGGGATCACCAAAAATATTATCAAAATATTATACGTCTTTGCGTTTGTGTTATAGTGGTAATTATTGCACCATGATTAAACTGTATTTTAACAGAAGGTGAAGATATTAACCATCTTTATTCCGCTAAATCCATTGTTCTTATTTTTCTTTTTCTTAGCTGGCTCTACAGTTCTAAGGCAACTCATTAAAACCCTCGTCTGAGTTTTTCCATTGCCAGATACAACAGGATAAAAGACTATTAATCTGAAGTTAAAAAAATAGATATATATAAATCATTTCTCTGACAAAAACAACTAAATATACTACTCGTTTAAAGAGGAATAACATATCCAAGCTCATCTGCCTTCCTTCATTAATCAAAACCTATTACTAAAATGGCTCCCAAACGGGCGAAATTAATTATACTTTGAATACAAAGTTGCATCGTACAATCAAGAAAAGTTATAAAACATATGAATCACATCCAAGGCCAAAACTGTCGTATTACAGCTCAGAGCGATACTGCACTTGCACAGGAATTGTAGTTTGCTATTCGTATCTGAGAAACCAAGGTTGTACTACTGAAGAATATGCGTAATATTTCAATATTTTCTAAACTTGTAATACCTGTGTCGTGAATTATACCCTCCCCTCAGATTATCATCCCTCCGTCTACCGTTTAATGTTTCTGGACGCGTAGGCGGATTAGAGAAATCAAGAGACATAGTTGCAAATCACTATATTTATTGATGCTTATTAATCAGAGGAAGGCTAAAACCTCACGATTCAAATTTAAGAGAAATAAAATACAGTGGAGTATGAGAAGGAGTTACTACTAGCGGAACTACGGAATCGCGACTGAATCCACGAAAGATCAAACACATATAATTACAACTAAAACACGTACACGTATTCACAAATTTCTAAATCACTAACCTTATCCTTGTAACATCGGCTGTTCACGTCGTGGTGATAAATTTTTTACTGGTTGAATAGGATAATAGACAAGGATCCCCACATGGTAATACGGAATCTTTTCAAATTTCAATCTAATGCTCTCCGACGTAGCTTGTCACGTTACTGCTATCTAATACTGTCAACAACTGCGTGTTCATCTACCGATGCTTCAATTCATTTGACTTCACCTTTCTAACACTTCACTTTACTTTTTTTGTTAACTCGCTAAACCCTAACTTATATAATATATCACATTTGCATAAATCACGCCTTGGCTCCCGGTGGAGAATGGTTGAAATAAATAAAACTTTAAAGAAATATTGAGGAGGTTAGTGGAAACCGTATAGATCTGTCACAACCCCCTCTGAGAAAAAAGCGTGATTTATTGAAGGTTTAAGCGACCTGAAAGAACTCACGTAACCCGCCAAACTCCTGAAAAACTCTGAACCTGAAAAAATTTTAACTCTCTAACTCCACAATTTTTAATTAAAGTAACAGACAGAAATGACTACTCAAAAGGGCACTCCACTCCATTTTATTTACCTTTCACATATATTCCCTACAGTGCATCCCATTCGGGCGAAGATCAGGGGAAAACCTTGCCATAAGGAAAAAATCCTGATCATGCACTTTACATAAGTACTAATAAATATAAAAATTTTACATCTTCACAAGATAATTTCTTCGGTACATCGCATCAAAAGATTCAGGGACTGCTGCCCTGAAAGGAAACTATATCAATTTCTTTCTAAAATATGACATTAAATGCCCAGAGCCTTATACAACTTCCATATTGACACAAATATGGCATACATTATATCAATTATATGTATAGTTTCATATCAAAATAACCTTCATCTGGTTTCATTTTCAAAAAATACCCAATCAAACGCGCTGCGCTATTAATGTTTTTGTTAGTAATTCTAATTACGCCGCGTCCCGAAACCAGATACTACTTATACATCTTAAAAATTATACACAAAAATATATACATTTTTCACATACAGTATATTACAACAAAGGATACAAGTAATCTCACATATAAAGCCACGTCTTTAATGTGTAACAAAACAAATGCAATCCAACAAATGTTTTTCCACAATTTGGAAAAATACAAAATACAAAAGTTCATTTTTCAATCAATGTGAAAACGCACACAAAGCAGTGACAACTTTTGTACACTTTTTAATTTTACAAAAAAAAAAAAAAATTAGACTAGCCCACATGGAAAATACTCTGAACTGTCTGTCAGAAAGAAAATAAACAAATTAGAATTATACAACCTGACTAATTTTTAGATCCAATCTGCATAGGCTTTGTCTCCAACCACGGCCTCTGTACTGGATGAAATTGTCCTAGGGCTGTCCTCTCTCCGCTCCCCTTCTGGTCTCCTTCTCCTCCATTGAGTCTGCTGTAGTTGATATGCTCCTGCTGGGGAGTTCTCTCCTCCTGCGGGATTCCGATTCTGGCTGCTGTCCACTCGACATCGGCTCCGGAGGTTGTAAGGGCAGTTCCGTTCCTGCTGGACTGGACGGGACCTGTTGCATCTGATCGTTCTACTCTCCTTTCTGCGGGATGGTCCTGGAATTGTTGTACCTTCCGATTGCCTCTCATCTTCTACCTTTCTGCACCGCTTTCTTGATGGTCGAGACGGCATGGACGAGGACATCATTTTTTTGTCTTTGGATGCTGGTGCCTCTGGTCTCTTCTTCCTTTGTTTCATCTCGACCCAGGATTCGGACCTTCTTCTTTTCTCCCTCTCCGTCCAACGTGGCGTCCTTTTCCTGAAATTATACTCGCCAACCCCAGAAGAAACAGTCGACTCCGTCCACACACGCTTTCCACTTCTCACCTCCTCTCCATCGCGTCTATCCCTGGCTATATCTCCACTACCTTCCAAATTTCCTGATTCTGATCCTCTACGACTATTCCCATCGCTTCCTGACTGTACTACTCTCGACCGCCTATCATCCGACCTCTCTGATGCTACTACACTATGATGACTACTTCCAGCAAATTCAGATTCGCCAACACTGTCTTCTGATTCTCTTTGATAAATTCTCACCTGATCACATTAACCTTTATTCTTTCACCAAACTTTA
>BMAO01001744.1:0-20194 GCA_019973975.1 Trichonephila clavata | reverse complement strand
CTATTGGAAACAAACTTTTGCCCTTTATATCTCTTATTTTAAAGAAGAAAAAACAGGTTGAGATGATGATGATGATGATGATGAGCATTATTAACTATCTACCAAAATGAATAATACTCCGAGCTATAACAGATTTAAAAATTTAAAATCCATTTTACGGGATTCTTTCAGTGCTAGGATGGATAATTTTCAAGATGATAAAAAAAAATGCTGATCTTTTCATAAATTCTATTTTCAAAGACGTTAGTTGTTACCCACCTGAATTCCAAATCGGAATTATTATTACAGCACAATTCTCTAGACTTGAAAGCAAATATAAGGAATTTATCTCAACTCAAGTGTTCCAAATTGTATATTGAATGTTGGAAATTTGAACTGACAGGCAGTTTTCCAAATTTACATCATTTGGCTGTCAGATACTATTGTAGTTTTGGATCAACAGAAGTTTGTGAATAAATGCTTTCTATTATGAACATAATACATAATTATCGCTTAACTAATATAAACCTAAAACAAATTAATTTTGTTATCTTCAAAAAGTCTTATCTTTTTTACCAAGACTTGGTAAAAAAGCTACAAATTCAAAAGCCACAATAAGCAAGTACTGACTGTGTATAATAATAAACTATAATTAAATGTTTAAAGTTACTCATTTTTATTGTATACCTAAAGAAGTTTATAAGTAAAAGTTTATTAACAATAAAAACTAAGTATTTATTGCAGTATTTTTAAATGTTCACTACTTAGACTTGTGTAAGAATATATACTCTTTGCGTAAAAATCCTATAAGACAATAAGTAAAATTTTTTCACCTTTTTATATCTTTTTGTTTGTTGGAAAAGTAGGAAGTGGAACGCATAATGATTTAATATCACACAGTGGCACTCTTTCCAAAAAGATTAGCCACCCCTGGTCTATGTGGTGGGAGTTGAGCTTCTACCCCCTCCCCTTCCACTTGTGTACACCACTGAAGGTGTGGAGATAATTAATTCTTCTTCGTACAGAAATGCAAGCCATTATTCCCTATCAAATGTCTTCCATGAAGGCAATAGATATTTCCTTCTTAGATTCCCCAGTCATTGCCAGTAACTAATACCGGAAATCATTAATATTTTTAACAATGACAAAATTTAAAAATATGGAACTGCAGCAAGACATTTTAGCTTCTCATTGCCCACAAAACCTTTATAAACAGTTAAATGAACGAGTTCACGTTTTCATTGGAAACTAAAGTCTTTATATGCCATTTACTTAAATTGAGATATTATGTATTTCCCACATAAAAACCCGTTCTATATATTTAAAAAAAGGTTTTTTTTACTATACATTTCTTCCATTTGCTCAAAAGGGTTTATTTTTTCATATCACTCTATGTTCTAAGTCCTCTTAATTTCCACTCTACTCTTGGTACGAATACCAAAGATTTGCAATCTCGGCTGCGAAGTGCTAAGATTCAATAAACAGCGATTGAGTGAGGAGAGCAAGTAGCTAAGGGGCACTAAATGTCGAGACAGAGGTCTGGTTACGTACCAACATGGTGAAGACCATTAAAGCCCCTCTATGTTCGCAGCCTCGTTAGTGAAAGGTCTAAATTGAATTAGCCAAGCATTATAATTGCTTTGATTCCGGTCTTAGCCAATACCTCTCAATGTACTTGTGGAATTGCTTAGACGGTTTGTTCGAATCGAAGCCTCTCGATATAAAACGGTTAATATCAATGTTAATGGTTGGTGTTTTTAAAGATATATATGCATTTTACACTGAAAAGTGGAGTTTATTAGTTATATCAATAAATTTTCCAGCCTTGCGAAATCGGTAGATATCTACTGAATAAGAAATATAATTTCAAAAATTTTATGAGTTATTAACATGAATAGATTTACGTAAATCACTGCATATATATTTTTATTTATTCAACATCTTGTAAAAGATTGTAATTATTCAGCTGAAGAATATTCAGAAAAAATGTTAAAATATTGCAGATAATGTATTCATGTTTTGTGTAATACAGCAGAGAATTTTTAGCCATTTTTCCCTATAGAGCAAATACATTAAAATGTACACAAATCTAAACATTTTCCCTCGATCAACATTCTGATAAATCTTTAAAATATGCCTAAAAATCAATAAAATATGAAACAAAAATAAATACAAATATTCTGAAAGAAATTACACCATTTTGAATGGAAAACTTTCTATACAAATATAGCTATAATATATTCAAAAATATGAAGATTAAATAAAACGCTTCAAAAAAATTTTAATAAATATGATGAAACCTTGTTATAAAAGGCGCTTGTAAACGTTCAGTTAATACTGTTAAAACTGTCTTTGTCTAGAATTTAAAAAACTGCAATTGTGCTTGGGATACACATTTCAGACAGAAAAATGCCTTAATAATAAAATAATTTGGAATAGTTATTGAACATAATATAGTTTATTTATTGCAAATTTGAAATTTATATGCATTCTTTAAGTACTGAATTTTTCTCTTTAATGTACTGTAATATAAAGAGCTATACGGTTAAGAAAGCTACAGACAGCTATAAGGAGTATTTATCTGTAAAATGTAGGAAACGGAATATAAGTAAATGGGACATATTTTACCTTGGAAAAATGAGTTAATTCGATCAAAAATAAAATAGATTGCAGTATACTTCCGTCTACTTGATTATATAAGTACAGAAAAATTTTTTTAACAGGAACAAATTCCCTGATTTAGATTTTAATATTTGCTCTCCTCCCTACCATACCTAAGCTGCCATGGTTCTTTAGTGGTTGGTCATTATCCCAAATTTATAACCAAAGTTGCTTCTTTCGAGTCATGAGTCTGAGTTCTGATGCCACTTAAAACCACTCGTGAAATGACATACACATTAAATCTGTCCAGACTGAAAGTCCTCAAGGTAACCTGATGTGGAATTCTGGTGAACGAAGCTCGCCAGTTCAGATGTTGTCCTAGTTACTTGACCATTATCCGAAATTACAAGATCTGTTTCCAATATCCCTCATGGTGCTTTTGAGTTCAACGTTAATAAATGATCAATTCCCATCCCTTAAAACACCCTCATCATCATAAAAATTTTCTGATTTTTACTGTATAACTATAAGATATGTAAAATATTGTAAAATTGTATTTATTGTAATTACATTGTATTTATTATAAAATTGTAAATTATGAATCGCTAAAATAAAGAGTATGTTTCTGTGTCTGACTCCTCCCTGTTAAAAATAATTGCTCAAAATCGAACGATCTAGTATAAATCTATGCCTGTAATACGAGAACAAAACTTGCGAAATAGCAAACTTACAACTATAGGGTCAAAAAATGACCTCATAGCCTTGCACCTGTCGGTTTACACACCAGACTGGCTTTTTGAGTAGTGTTACAGGTCTGAGGGTCGATAAACAATAGCATGTCGCACGCAATGGTGACTGGCAACTTATGTTCATTCCCAAGTTCTTCGATATATACAAGAGGCAGTAAAAAAACCGTTGAGAAGCCGAATAATTACCAATAATATTGTGGGAGGTCTTTTTTTATTTTTGCTCTTGTGTAGTATATTCTGCTTCAATGATTTTTTTTCGGTGGTATTCAACTAAATTATTCAAATGAATAAGTGCTTGTAATCAATCCTAAAAGAAACATGATTTTAAGAGACTGAGGTTTTTTGTTTTGGCATCAAACACAATGGATATTTAATGGGGTTCTTGTATGTTTTCTAAGTATTATCGATGTGCGTGTAATCATGCATTAAAATAAGCTTTGATATTAAGCGTGATCATCTTTGCTGTGTATTAATACTTTATCTCGATGAGTTATTTTCTAGCAGCGTATATTCTTTTCTATAATTTGTTTGTTTAAAGCGTTATCAGCAATCTTTAGAGAATATTGACGAGTTTGTTTTGTTGTAATTTTATGGATTAGCATTTAACAATCATAATAAATGTAAAATTTGTCCCAAAGTTTTGTATTTTTGTTCAACAAAAGCATTTTTCACAATTAAACATTTTATTTTTATTTTATTTCGAATTTTCATAAATAACAATGTTTTTTGTACACTTTATTTACTTGTTAATAGTCGAGAAGTTAAAACGTTATAAATTATTTCCATCTTTATGATTGGTATTAAGGCAACTTCCATTTTGTAAGCTTATGATAAATTGAATATGTGCACACACACATATATTTGTATATATATAATTATTTTAATATATTCTCCCTCTTTCTCTGTCACAGAACGGGATTTTTTTCCTTTTGATATCCGCAATCAGAACGGAGTCATTAAATTTGTTTTATCTGTTTTGTGTGCATTTATAAATAAAATTAAAATGAAGTTGTAATTGAAATAATTATTAATACGTTTAATATAAGGAAAAAAACACACATATTTTTCCAATAACGATATATGTATAATTTTCCAAAAATAAAAAGATAGAAATTAATTATGGAAATAGTTATAATAAAAAAATAAATGAAATAAATCATCTCTACTGGGATTGAAAGCTTATTTAAACTTTCGACTTATTCTGCAACTTGTGAATTATAAAGAAAATACAAGCGTTGCCTTTTTCATTTTTTTAAGACTTTCAAGTCATTACTTGAGAATGTACTTTTTTTCTATTGACGGGTTAATTCATTGTTTACTAATGTCATACTTCGCAAAGTAATATAACATCTTTTGGTGACCTCTAACTTTTAACCATGGGTAAAGTGACGAGGATGACATTTGAGTTCGAACCGAACACTGCAGATTTCTAGATCCTTCCAATATTCTATTAATGTATTTTATTATGAAATATGTTCCAAACAGATTTCAGTTTTATTTTTACATATTAATTTAATTTCGCTTTACTGTTACAAAACTTTTTTGTATTGTTTAATTTACAAGAGGAATCTGCATTAAAACAACCCGTTTCTATTTCTCATGCAGTCTCACCAATCAAAAAAGAAAAAGATACTGTCTTTCAAATGAAAGTGGCATTGATTAAAGAATTCTAAGATTTCTGAATTTACTCTATAATAAGTTCACTGGCATTTAATACTTATTCTTGCTTTATTTCATTTCTTTTATGTATGCAACACTCAAGATATCTTTCTTGCAATATTCATATATTTATTATGGTTTATGCATATAAAAACATTTTGTAATTTATCTCATTTTAGTTAAATGAAAAGTAAGTTATTGGAGCAAATATTTGTCCAATATTTTTATTTTATCTTATTTATAATAACAATATCACAGTGTTATCTGAAATGTTTGTCAAATACGCAAATCTGAAAAACGTTATAAAAAAATTAAGGATTCTTACAACTTCATTATCTTTTAATTCGAAAAATCCTAAATTATTCAGTATTTACCCTTCAACTCCAGTATATTTTGTAAAATTTTCTTCCTCATTCAAATAAAGTAAACTTTTTTAAAAAAAATCAATATTCCTTTCCTGAATTCGTCACCACAATCATCCATCACACCATCACTCCCAGGGGGATCAAAATTTCAAGGATTTATTGCTTAAAATCCTAGAACCCTTCTACTAAGTACCTCTTAGAGATTTTCATTTTGTTTTTATCCCTTTGCTGTTATTTTATTTCTCGTCCTGGTCCGAAAGTGTTAAAATAGGAGAATTATCTCACCATATTTTTGAAAGGGGGATGAAATCTTGTCAACTCTTAGCTAGGTGGAAAGGGTTTTTTCCCCCTCTGTGTAAAGGGTGCGCTCCTTTCTCGCCGATGGGCAAGGGCTTATGACAATCGGCTTGTATCCCCTAATCTTGTAACCAGCATCGTAGCTAGTTTAATGCAAGGTGCAGGGGAAGAGACTGTGCCAATGGTACATAAAGGAGAAAATCGATTTTTGTTTGTGGAGTGCTTGGCTCCTGCTATTTGCTCATCTGCTAGGAGCAAAAAGGGGAAAGTGTGCTTGTAAAAGCATCTTGCTGATGTGAGTGTCCGATGTCTTTGGATGGTACATGCCAATCTAGAAAAGGAGAAAAAATGGTTGGGGCGGTAGTTAGGAAAGTATTATATTGCTGCAATAATAGTTTTATCGGATGGTAGTTTTTCTCTTACAAGCAAATGTAAAAGAAAGATAATTTTGCCTGCCGAATAAAATTATTAGTAATAAAATGGAAAAAAAATATTTAAAAGATCATTAAACATAATTTCATCTAAAAATAATATTAAATATTATTATATAATATATTTTCTGTGGTGTCTAGTCATAACATAGATTAGCATTGTCTTGCGTTCAGGGAGCACAAAGAAGGTTGTACACAGCTTTTTGGTAATATTACTTTTAACTACCTAGTTAACAGCTTCTCAAATGTATTATTCTAGAATAGCTTAAAAATTAAACGCTTGTAAAATCCCTGAAAAGAAGTTATTAAACAATGTAATAAGATTCAAAGCAGAAAACTAAATCCCTTATCTTTGCTGCCTTATATTTAATATTTTGGTGATAATACAAGTATGAATAAATATTTCTCACGGGTTACACTGCTAGGGTGTTATGGTCATAAAATAGATCAGCATTGTCTTGCATTCTGGGAACACAAAGAAGGTTGTACACAGCTTTTTGGTAATGTTACTTTTAAATATCTTGTTAACAGCTTTCCAAATATATAATTCTAAAATGGCTAAAAAAATTAAACACTTGTAAAATCCCTGAAAGAAATTATAAACACTGTAATAAGATTCAAAGCGAAAAAATAAATCCCTTATCTTTGCTGCCTTATATTAATATTTTGGTGATAATATTAGTATGAATAAATATTAACACGAGTTACACTGTATATTTAGGAAATAGATGGCACTGTTTCAACAGTGGTGTTGTACATTTGTATCCCCATTAGAGCGAGAAGAGATGTGTAGGACGGGAGAGAGAGGAGCATATGAGAGACTCCGAAAGTAAAGTTTGTGTAATTGTTATGAGTTGTGAGAGATTTTAGCTTTACATAGTTTTAAAAATAAAGTTATTTGTTATTAAAGAGCGAAAGTTATTTTTACAAAGTAACAACGTACTGAAGTTTGAGATTATAAAATTATTATATGTATTTTACTTTACTGGAAAACTTAATACATTTCCTCTTTGTTATAAAACATATTCAACTAAAGCTTTATATATTTTTAATAAATTGCGTTATATATAGCCAAAGCTTCATCTAATTAATTAATATTTAAAAAGGTAATCTTGAAGATAATGAGTTGATTTCTATTAAGAGAATTGTTCCTTTTTTTTCTTTACCGGTGTCATCAACGTTTGAAAAAAAAAAAGTTATTTCATCAATTCAATGTTTCATGAAGAAGCACCCACAATGTAATATTTGAGGCTCTAATTGAATTCATGTGACTAGTTTTTTAATTGTAACAATTAAATGAGTATTTTTCTTAATTTTTATAATTAAAAGTTAAAAACTCTTGATTATTATAATCAGGATAATATATTTTTGTTTCAATATATAACTTTAAGGATTCTCTAAATACACAAACACAAAACTATTCAGAATTAATTACTTCTAGTTTTGATGTTTATTATTGAGTTATAGAGAATTCAAAGAATTAATTAACATTCACTCAGCTTCACGATGTTTTGAAGTTTTAAAGGCAATATACTATCTATATAAAATTCTCAGTTTTAGAAACTAAATAAATGCATTTTCAATTAAACTTTATTTTAAATTTAAATGATTCTATTTCCCAATTTCTATACAAATCTAATCCTAAATATAAATCGAAATACTTCAAGATTCAAAATATGGTTCCGGTACAGAGTACATTTAACAACGTATTTACCGGAACTTATAAGTACAACTCTCACTTTCAAATTACATAGAATAACTATTTTTACGAATATTCTGACGATATTAAGCAGGAACACTCTTTTAATTTCATTCTTCCGGATACAGGGCAGCACAGGTTCTGTGATGAGCATTTTGGCGTGGAAGGTTAATATAAATTTTAAAGCAGAAGTTGCGTTTTCAGCTGACATTTTGATCGGATTGCGAAGATTATCATTTTCATTCCGAAAAAGTATTTAAAATCAAAAGGTGCCTTATTTTTTGTATGTTAGTTAAGACCTTAGAAAACGATTTGACTATTTATTTTAAGTGAACAATGTATATTATTAATTTTACTGTTGAATAACTTTGTGGTACTTATACGTACCAACAGCACACTGGGTGTTAGAGAAGAACTTAGTTGTTTTTTTCCTTCCGTGTAGCTTATTGCTGTTTTTTGTTCTGTTGTAGCGTCATCACTATAGTACAATAGAGTTATGCTTTTTTTTTTAGCATTTCTTTTTGCTTAACTTATTTATTTTGCTTTTTTGCTTTTATTTTAATGTTTTCAAAAAATTTTGAACTTTGAATCTGAGGTTATTTTTTTACCACACAATCAAATGAAATATCCATTCATTATTCAAAAATTAACAATATTTTAATTTCTTAATGTATAACTGAAATTTAACACAATAATAGGAGGTTTTCAAAGGACTATTATTATTATTATTATTATTATTATTATTATTGTTATCCATTTCTTAGAAACTCTAGAAAAAAGAAGCTCAGTCTTCAAGAGGCTTTGGATTTATCACAAAACCTATCATCTGAAAGTAGTGATGCACTACCGATGATTCTTCAGCTGAGGACGTCCCAGCAAATTATCCGCAGGAATTTTCGTTAGATTCTTAAGATGGGGATCAAGAGACTGAACAAGATTCAAGGTGCATAGTTCATACAGTATTTCCTACCCAAGATGCAGTGCTTTAAAAACATTCGATCGAAACCTCAATCAAAATGCAAAATGTGTAATGAGTGTTTGTGTATTAATGAAAAGAAAAACTGAATATATATCTTCAAATTAATTTTAAGTGTGTAAAACCTGCTTTTATGTGTAGGAAAATTAAATAAATTATAAAAATTTTATTGTTTTCAAAAATAAATATTTTGTGTTGTAAAATACTAGTGTTCTCGTGTTTTTAGCATTTTTAAGAGTTAAAACAGTTTAAAAAAGCCATTCAGTCTTTTTGTATTATGAGAATATTTTAGGCTTTTGTGGACTGACGGTACTTTAAAGTACCAATTTAATTAATTAGCTCTAACAGATGAAACTTCCCAAAGTTGAGTATTTTATTTATGTATATCCCTTAATTTTTAATGCGGTAATTCAAAAATATATTACACGAAAAAAATTGCATTAGATCATAATGCAGTGGATAAAGGATTAAAGAACGTGAGATGTGAACAAATTTATAAGAAACCAAGTTGTATTTTATTCCTACAATTGTCTGAAATCTACATATGTTGTAGTATAATAACAAGAAAAATGAAACGCCGAATGTAGTTAATTTTAGATAAGAATAAAATTATTTGTTTAGTATTAAAAAACTAGATTCTGACCCATCCAAAGCAGTTTGTTTTTTAAACTTTC
The DNA here is from genome assembly GCA_019973975.1 of Trichonephila clavata. NCBI lineage: Eukaryota > Metazoa > Arthropoda > Arachnida > Araneae > Nephilidae > Trichonephila > Trichonephila clavata. The sequence goes on along the minus strand of BMAO01001744.1, from coordinate 10,764 downwards.
CCTGTAATTCCTGCACATTTAAAAATTTCTATTGAAATGTGATGGTAATGGTAAAATAATTAGAAAAAAATGGATGTATTCTTATTAAAATGTGTGCATTTGTATACTTACATTTTACTCTTTTTGAAAAAAAATTGCTTATTGGTGAAGCTGTAACATTCCTTACAATATCTTAAATTAAATATTTACTTTATATGATTTTTTTTATTTTAAATATATCAGTTTTATAGCCAAGTGGATGAAAGTACGCTTTGAGAATATAGTTCTCCCTTTAACAAATTAAATTAAAATAAATATTATTTTTTGACTAAATGTGATAAATTTGCTGTATTTATTATACATATCCTTACTCGAAAATCTGAGCTTATATGTTCTCAGCATTTCTGAATTTAATATTGAAAATCAAGTTGAGAATTCTTTATTGAGATGTATTTAATTATTTTAAACTGTTTTTGGAATTCATAAGGAACAAACCTTAAGCCTTTCTTTAAGTGATGAAAAAGTACTCAAAATGAAATTGATTCTTTAGACTACGCGTGAATTCTACTATACAATAACAAGCAGCGAATAGTTTGCCTAAAACATGTTTTTTTTTTTCAGAAACATGCTGTGTTAAAAAATAAAATAACTTGCTACACAAAACTATAAGAGTTTCTAAATTGCTCAAGATAATATTTAATAACCTTTTTAGAAGAAAATATTTCAAAAAAATTGTGTCTCTTCGAATTATTTAAAAAGCATTTTAAGAAATTAACAATAACAAGAAAATTCCATTTTTAGATGTAAATTTTGTTCTGTGCTCCAACCATAAGATGTTTTACCGTCTTCTTTTTCGACCGAGAAATAAAGCAGTATCCAGTCACGGCATTCACTGAAGATGGCTTCGTCTTCTCAACTCATCGCCAAATCTGCTGGAGCAATGTCTGGAAATCCGATAAAAGTGGTTGGCAGGTAATTTGGTGGCGGCGTAACTAGGACAAATGGCGACATCTATGGCGATGTTATTAGGAGAAGGGGAAATTTCTAATGGATTAACGGAGATTACATTGAGTAAGTAGTAGGCTGAGGTACAAATGAACAGGAAAGTGGTTATCTAAATAAAGATTAGCGTTCTTTCCGGTTCTATGACCCACTATAGCCATAATAAGTTTTCCTCTGTTAAATAGGACTACGAAGTACTACCATATTCTTTAATTACACAAGTTTTGTATACATTTAATGTAATTTAATAATATAAATAAATATTTTTGTGCTTAAATTAAAAAGATTATATTTTGATATGGGTTAAAATATAAAATAATAATAATTCCAACGGTCAACAACAGCAGGCAAATACTTATTTAGAATAAGCCTACGAAGCTAATACTGATTTAAATGCCTTGAGAGAGTACATTTTAAACTGGCCTTGTTACTTGCACCTCAAAGCGTTTTATATGGGGCTTAAGGTATCCGACTGGTTGGGACAACTTTTTATTTTTTTTTTAAAAAAAGGAGATATGGGTTTTTTGTTTTGTTTTTTTTAGATTTGTTTAGTGCATTTTAAGAAAAACGTGCTAAAATTAAAAAGAGAAAAATAAATTATTATTACTAAAATGGGAAAAAATAGGTAAAAATTGACAAAAGTAGCATAAACGCGATCCATTCTGTACCAAAGGTTTATGAACAAATTTTCAATCTAATGTGTTGCTATATTATTCATTTTTGAAATGACCTTCAGGATAAGAGATATTTTCTTAATTTTTTTAAATTGCACTCTAAAACACCAAAATGGGGGGGGGGCTATTAGGGATGTACTTTGTTATTTTCAACTTCAGTCAAGTAACAAGGACGACTCCTGAGCTGCCCCCCTTCTCTCCAAACTTCCATACCATATCAGTGTGAGGACTGTGGCCTTTGACAGATTTAACGAGCATATATCCTTCTACATGGCGGTTCATGAGTGACATAAGGACTTGAACCTACCACTCGACAACTCGGTGCACGAGTTTGCGAAAAAGACCATCCGGTTACCGTGGCCACTATTGATTCAAGATGTGTATGAAAGATGAGAATGAAAATATGCGTATGTCATTATCGAGTGCGTAAGCTAGTGAGATTAGTGAGTGAATTATTATGATCAAGTAGTCTTATTACAAAAGTTATGAGAGAGTAGTGGCGTATATATATATAGCTAACGCCGTATCAGCCGTATCAATGATACGGGGCGCTAAAGCTACGGGGACCCCAATATGTGAAACCACAGTGCCACTAAGCGGGCTTTCGTTTTAAAAAGAATGCCCTCTAGGAGTTGTGATACGGGGCCCAATCGGAACTAGCTACGCCACTGTGAGAGAAGTAGACTTACTTGGATTAATTTATTTGTGGGATATGTTAAAGATGCAGTTGAACTTTCCAGTGATCCTTATTGCGGGAATAATTATAATAGTAAAATTTTAAAATTACTTTTAAAGTTTTTTTCCTTAAAAGTCACCAGTAACTCAATGAATTTCGAGCATAAAAAAGTAAAAAATTACACAGTATTGTCGAGTAGAGCTAAGAGAAATATGTAATGCATCTACTTGGGAGGATGTCTCCCGATTTTTTGTCGCTTTGTGAAATTTTATTTTGTTTCATTCATACTACTTCCGCTAGAAAACCTGCGTACATTTCTAAAATGTATGAAAATAATCACAACATGAAGTGTATTGCATCACACACACACACAACTAGTTTTTTTTTTAATATAAGATTCTTTCTAAGCACCCGAGAGGAAAGATAACTCATCAGACTACAGAAAAACATAACTGGAGAGTTTGAATTGTAGACCGCGCGTGTAGATACTATAGAAGTTATGTTATTCGGTCACTGACGCTTCAGAGGATATAATAAGAAAGGATTTAGGTTTGTATTAAACAATAATTAAAAAAAGAGTTGAGTCTTATTTTTTCATAATTATATTTAGTAATATCTTGTTTCTTTAACTGGTGTCTTGATTTCGTTATTCCTTTTTAATTAAGAGGCCATTGCAAGCGAGTGGCCATGGTGTCATGATTTCCTAAGCGACATTGTTTTCAATCAAGTTTTGGGTTCAAGTCCTAAAACCACTGAAGAACTTCCATGCAGTTGGATTGGTGCACGTAAGATCTGTCTAAATTCAAATTTCTTACTTTATTGTAAATGTATGAGAATTATATGTCACATTTAAAGTGTAGTCTACATCTTTTTTTGTGGCTGAAAATCGTAGGGTAACGTCACCAATAAGTCTCGTGTTCTTCCAAGAGTAGCGTTAATAAATAATCAATCAAACATACAAGGAACGAACTATAGAGTAAAACCTGTTTGTATGCTGTAAATAGGGACCACATAAAAAAGATTTGGAAATTTCGTACACACTTACGCATAACACACATTTTAGTTCGTCATTCTACTGAATTTTTTTTTTTATGCAGCGGAGAGGAATTGCATAAAAAAAGTCGCAATTATAAAGTACGTCAATTATTTACAAAATGCATGATAAAGTGCTTCCAAGCAAAATAATTTTTAAACTACAACACGGAAACTTACTTAGAACATTGAATTTCTCGTTGTATACATGAAGAAGTTTCAAAATGCACAGATTCATAATTCACTGCTACTCGTCATAATCCAAACGTGCATCTTCTAGTGATGAATTGGTTCAAGATCTCTATCGTCACTTGAAGGTACTATTTCAATTGATTTTATTTACTATTTTGCAATGTCGGGAGACTATTTTTAACAAAGGAACAAACGTCTTAGAAGTGTGTATATGTACATTGATAGAAAACATTACAGTTACGCCAACGTTGTTGAAAACTTATACACCTCATAAAAAAAGTATTGCATGAAAAAAAAATAGCATAAAAATAAAATCACTCAAAACAAATCGCACAAAAACAGGTTTTTACTGTATATCTGTTTGATGAAACAAAAGAACTAGTGAGTTATCTGTCTAATTTTTTTGAAAGTATTCCGCATGATCCTTGAAAAGACTTAATTTCAAATTTTCAAAGAAAACTCACAGAGGTTTTAAACACTGATATCGAAATCTGACACACTGTAAAATATTGGGCACACAAATAGGAGCTTTTTGAACTGTTCTCAAATTGTTTTGTGAAAATTTATATTTGTTATTAACTTACAATTTAGCAAGAGGGTGTAATTCAGTAAAATTTAAGGTTTGAATAGCACAACTAAACAATAGTGCATCAGTAACTTTTTTATTAAAACGTGTTTTCCTGTTAATTTATTTCTTTTTTTCCTAACTTTTTTAATTTTCTTTTTTCTACAGAAATTGCTCGTTCTTTATCATAAAAATCTCTGCGTAAAACGAATTCTAATAAAGAATTCTTATATAGTAACGCATTTATATGTTTTTGAATTCACTAAAGTTCGGCGTTTCATAAAAATATTACCAATCTTACATCAAAAAAGAAATTTCTTTTATTACAAAGTTTCGTTCTAAAATTATAGCGATATGCTTTTTATAGATAGTTAAAAACGAATTCACACTTTTTACTTGTAGATCGGATCCATTAACTCTTGATAATTAAAGTTGAGTTTAAAATTGTTTAAGTATTATTCACTTATATTTCATTCATCATTTAATTTTTTTTTTCTACCTCCCTTTTTTGTTGTTGTCTAAATTACGCACGAAGAAGTAAACAGTTTATTTTTTTGTACAATGCGTTAAATTACTTGTTTTATCAATGAATTCCTTTTTCTCATACACATTGAAGTGAAAACTTGCATATATGCCCTATATATAGGATGGAAAGCAACGTGCGTGCATTTTGTTCATTTGCTGGCATTAAACTACAAAATATATGTTAAATACACAATGTCAATGTCTGTGGTGTGTGTTATTGGTTTGTGTGAGTTTTTCTTCAGTTACAACCTAATTTCTATTATTATTCTATTTTAATATAGATAGAACATCTTCGAGCTAATTAAGATTCTTCAATTTTATAAAGAAGATTATTTAAAAAAAAACTTTAGTGTCTACATATTTTTTTCATTTAAAAAATATGGCTTTCATATTTTCTAAATACAGTGTACTGTTGTTTTTTAAAAGTATTTTTAAGTGCAATTTTTTCTTCTACTGCTATCCTATAATCAATATTGTTTTTGGCTGATTATAGGTAGGTTGATATACTATCTGTGCTTTATTTAGCTATCAACGACTATATTTTTCATATTCATTTTGCATTTCTTAAAAACTTCCTCTGTACTTCTAATTGATTGCTGTTTATGCCTTAGAACTAGAGGTTTTATATTTTTAGAAATTAATTTCAGCTTTTACAAAAAAATAAAATAAATAACTTTTTTTTTTGTATTTCAACCCAGAAATATAAACAAATAAAGAGGAAGGTCAACGCCTTCAAACTATGTTAACTATACATTATTTGTATTAATCCTAAAGGTTTGTTATTGTGTTACTATTGCTATTCTACTTAGATCTTCACACGGTCTTGTTATATTTAGTATATTTTTTATAGTTGTGCAAATATGATTTTTTTATGATTATATATATATATATTTGTATACATAAAGTTCTTAAGTTAATAAATATTTTTATAGTATCTGTATAGGTCTAATACTCACTTATCCAACAATGCGATAACTTAGTACTGAATTCTAACAATATATGCGATATAATTTGCAGCATTCAACTCATTCAATAAGGAAAACATATCCAAAAGAGGGATATAGTTTCAAACCAAGGATTAATAAAAATAACAGATGGAGTTATAAAAAAAACTAAGCAGCATTAAAGCTATACTACAGGGAAAAAATATTTAAAAATTATTCACTGTTGAAGTCAAATACATCCCACTCCAATCCTCACCAGAGCATTGAGCAAAGGAATCAGTGCAGGCCTTGATACAGTCTATGATGTTGCATTCTCCTTGACAGCGGAAGAGCACTCTTGTTAACAAAACTCAATGGAATTAACGCGCATTTCAAGTAGAGGCGGAGAAGTGTACCTAATCTCTTTTTGTTGGATCATTCAGGTCAATAACTGGTCCCCAACGATGGGATTATCGACATCCCCCATGGGTACGAATCACGTCAAGAGGGTACAAAGGGGGTCTGTGGGGAATGCGTACCTCTACGATTACAACGGGGCGGTTGCGTAAACATTCCCTACACTCCATCAAATCCCACCCCATGTGGTAGTGGTGATTTTATTAAAGAATAGGGTCCAAGAGTCGATTATTATTTAATGGTGGTTCCAGTCTTTTCACTGCTATCTATAGGAGGTAACAATGTGAGCCCCCTCTTCACTCGGGACCTAGCGTTGATCAACAAACCGTGATCAAGTAGATAGGTATCAGTGATTCGACAATATGCCGACTTTGTAGTGTTTCCGTTCATTAGACAGGGGCTGGAAGGGACACATCACAGCAATGCCGCGCTAGTGATACACTACGCATTTCGTTTCGGTATATGGAGAAGTACAATGCCTTTATATACCAAATATATAAGAGAGGTTTGTCGGAAATCAAGATATTTCAAAATGTTAAATATAACGCACAAAATCCAAAAGTTGCTGTATAAATGGAAAACTAGTAAAAGTTGGATAATATTTTATTTTTAAAATTTTCCCCCCAATTAAATATGATTTTTTTTTTCAGATTTAATTCTGTTACTGAAAAATTTTACATTGAGCCAATGGATAGTGAATGAATAGTATTACTGAGTGGAAGCTAAAATATTTTTCATTAAAAAAAAAATATTTTTTTATATAAAAAAATAAAAATTTTAATTAGTTATTTTAAAAAAATTATTTATCTTAAAAAAATTTATCTATTTTTTAAAAAATTATTTATCTATTTTTCATTTTTTAACTAATTACAGTGTAATCAGTTAATAAAAAACGTTTTACATGAAATAAGAAAAGGAACGCTAATTTTTAGTAAATTATTTTCATTAATGGAATGACAATTATTTTTTTTCAATTTAGCTTTTGGGATTTTTTTTTTTATTTATTAAATAAGTTGATGAAAGCTAAAAAGATTAATTCATGAAAAAGCCTGTAATTACTATAATCATACAAAGTTATTAAAACATACTTACATAAACAATATTGAAATACTTGTTTAATTTTTAGGTTAGAAAAAAAGTTGACTCACCTAGATTATGCTTTGTTGCTCAACATATTTAAGAAACTTTGGAAGTAAAATGTCATTCTTTATTTTGTAGAATAAAATTGCCTTTTTCTTTAAAGTGTTTTCCTAATATTAGATGAGTCCCTTGTGTACTCGATAATGTTATTTCATTCAATTCATTAAGTTATTTTTTTAATTTTATACTCTCTAGAGAAATGTTTAACTTTCCTTTACTGAATTAATATAAATTATATGTTCTGTATTACATCACCATATGTTGTAATACTGTGTTCACACATAAATACCATGAACCGTTTCCGAGAGGGAAAGAGATTGAAAAAAAATGGTGATATTCCCAAAAAATAGCTGTAATAATTTCATCGTTTTTTGAACTGCTTGCAGAAGCTAACGAATACAAATAATATGAGAAAGTAAGTTTAATAGTCATTGCGTTATTTTATTTTTAATTTACGTACGGTGTATAACAAGTGTAATAAATATCCACATTATATGAGACAACGGATGTCTTGTATTATTCGAAAATTTCGTATAATATATTTTAAGTCCTATATATTATTCGAAATCTTGCTTACAAGTCCTGTAGACCAGAGTAGTAATTTTTTTATTAAGTGGGGAAAGTTAAAGTTATATAATTTGTATCTGTAAATTCACTGAGAAAACTTATGCAAAATATTATTGTTCGTCTTATTCTTCATTCACGTAAATGACGCAAGCGTTTAAATGAGTGGAATTTGTAAATGTTTTTTTGCGCAAAATATTTATCTATTTCATATCAACATTTGGTTCTATTTGGTTCTATACTCATGATTTCTTCTACAGATTAAGAATTAATCGTTTCCTTTTGTGTTTTTTTAAACCGTAATCATTATTGAAGAAAAGTCGTTGGCATGATCTTTTTTTTTTAAATATAATTATATAATTATTGAGAATCCAAGAAGTTTTTTTTTTTTTTTAAATGATTATTCAACTGTCCACACTTTGCAAAATTTTAGTACTGTTTTATTCATATTAAATATTTTGATAAAAGTTTCAAACTTTAGCTTTACTTCATACTAAAACGATATAAACTAAGATTTAGTTTCTTTCATATTGTTTTTAAGTATAATATGGGTTACAAAATCTTAATAATTTATACAGTACAAATAAATAAATAATTATAATTTTAATATGTTTAAATTTTTACTATTATAAATTTAAAATTAAATTCATTTATTAGTTATACTTTAAACTGGTGCATTACGAAATTTAAGTAATTTTTCTCTCTTTTATCTAATAGACTGTCATAAATATTTGTGGGGGCTCTTTATTAGTCAAACATTTTACAATCCACCTTTAAACGCTTTCGTGAATTATATGTTCGCATAGATTACAGGGACTATTTACAATGTTAAAGTATATTTGAGATTATTTTTGTGTTGAAAGCATGATGCAATTGTATGATGTATGATGTATTGAAAGTTGTTTATTTCTTCGTGTTCTCTATATTTTCCCTTTTTCTTTTATCTACCCAGCGATTTGCATCTCCTTTGTCTACTTCTTGATGTTACATTTTAATTGTCAGATCGTGTTTGTCCAGTGTCTATGATTCGAATTTAATTTCTTCATTATTAAATTTTTCATCTCACACCCCCAATGGCGTAACGAAGAATATTAGCCCCCCCCCCTGCAAACTCAGGTTTTGAACTCCATGCCCAAATACGTACTTTGCGTCTGTCAAGTTTTGAGCCCCTAGAGTACCTGCCCCCCCCCCGCAATGCGGAGGTAGCGGGGGTGTATGTAACGCCACTGCACACCAATCAAGAACTCTATATAATCTTTTACGTAGTTAAGGCCAATGGAACAGAAAATTTTGTAATTATATAATATTTAATACATTCGCTTATGTCTATTTTAAATATCTTATCTATATTTTCTTTCTATTGCTACGCTTGAATTTAATGCATAAACATTTCCTACAACTTATGTAATACTTTTATAAAACAGAGAATGACAACATTTAAAAATTTTCAATTGTATTCTTTCTATCGCCTTTTTAGTTGCAATTTTTCTCTACTTTATGAGCAAAATTTTGTTAAAACATTTACTATATACATCGCTATAGGAGTTTAATTTTAAATACCTTCATATTAACCAATGTAATACAAATCGTTTTACAAAACTGAATGTTCCTCAAAAGTTTTAGAGGTAAGAATATAAATAAAAGGATTTTTTTCTTATAAGATATTTAAAAATCTATCAACCGAGTGTCAGTCACTGCGCAACGATTTCATACGAAATGCAAATGAAATAAGTTTTGCTTAATTAGCCTATACTATAAGTGTATTATTGTTTCACTTCGCCAAAATACTATAATAAACGTATTCGTATTTAAACTCAATGGCCAAAAATTATGGAATATCTTCTATTATATATATATATCATGTGTAATGTAGAATTTTCTTTTGACCAACGAAGTCTAACAATTCGACTAGGCATTGACTGAATAAGTCACCGGAAGTCCCATGAAGAAATAAATTTTCACCTATGCTGCTTCTGTATGAACCCATAATTACGAAAATGTTGCTCATGCAGAATTTTGAGCACTAACTTCTCTTTCTATGTCAGATGGGATTCATGTCTGATGATCTAGAATCATCCGATGTAATTGACCAGAATGCTCCTCAAACCAATCGCTAATAATGTTAGTTCGATGACACGACATATTGTCATTCTTGAGAATTCCTGTTTTGTTTGGGGAAATGAATGTCTGCTCTCCTAATAGCTGAACATAGCCATTTCCAGTCAATGATTGGTTCACAGACCATGCTATAAAAATAGGCCTAACTATTATGGAGCCATCACAAGCTTATAAGAGCGCCTTGTTGAAAACTGGCTTCTCGGGGTTTGCACGATACTCAAATCCTTTACCAACTGAAATCGTAACTCATCTAACCAAACAATATTTTTTTCGGTCATCTGGTGCCCAAATTGGTATATTCATGAGACCACCAATGGCGCTGCAACTAATGATGTGTTGCAAGTAAAGGCACTCAAATAGACAGCGCAACACTAAATTTAGCTGAACTGTCACCATGGGCATGTCTGTCATACGACCAACATTTATTATTGCTATTAACTGACGCAGTGTTGCTTGTCTAGTAATACTGACTACTCTACGCAGACATAGCTGGTGTCGGTCATTAAGTAGACGTAGTTGACCACTCTATTGTCCGTGGTAATAATGGCATGATCCAAGGTACTGGCTGAAATTATATATCCTCAGCACACATCCGACACTCTTGATCAAGGAGTATTGAATTTCCAAATATTTCCGAAATGTAATGTCCCATGGATCTAGCTGCAATTAGCATTACACGCTCAAATACTGTTAATTTCTCATCCTGTGGCATAAATACATCAGAAAACTTTTCACTTGAATCTCTTGGGTACAAATGAAAAGCCTGTCAATGCGCTGTCTATATCTGTCTTACGTGAGGCTACTTCTATCTGGAATATTGCATATTACTACCCCATGTTTTGACACTCTTCAGCATACATGATTATATTACCTACAACATTTTACCAAATTTTGTTCACCATTGAACAATTGTTAATGATTTCTGTTTATTAAGTATTCTCTTTTATGTTGAATTTA
>BMAO01001743.1:0-93490 GCA_019973975.1 Trichonephila clavata | reverse complement strand
ACTCTGAGAAGTATCTTGTCTTTTAATAAGAGGTACTTCCGGAACTGCTTACCGATACCCCGCACCTGTTAAGCGCTGCGTGTGGTTTCAACAGGACGGGACTCCATCTCATTATGGAAGGTCTACGTGACCATTTGGACCAGATATTTCTAAACAGGTGGCTTGGACGTGGTGGTCCCATCGCTTGGCCTCCTAGATCCCCTAATTTATCTCTACTGGATTTTTTTATTCTTTGAGGTGTCATGAAGATCCTAGAGAATTTTAGTCAATTCTGAAATGGACCTGGGATCATGAATATCCATCTTTGCTGCTACAATCCGTGAAATTCCCGGTATATTCGAACACGTTCGCCAATTTATGTCGCGTAAGTGTTGTGCTTGCATACATACCAATGCCTGCAATTTGGAACATCTCCTGTGACGCTTTTATGACGTACGTTTTATTTATTGTTTTTTGTGTGTAATAAAGCGTTTTATACTACATTCTGTGTCGTAGCCATACTCTCTTTGTGTCTCATTATCTCATTAGTGTTACGTTTCCGCTCATGCTTTCCTGTGTAATTATGGCTCCTCTGGATGTTCTCTATCTCCCCTCCAAATTTGCACAAGAACACCATTATATATATATATATATATATATATATATATATAGTTAATATTCTCTACTATAGAGCGATGAATCGTCAATAATCACTAAAACACTGAAGCATATATATATATTATTATTATTATTATATTATTATTTTTTTTCTTACTGTAAGTATAATTACAGTTTTTTTTCTAATTATTATTTATTTTTTAAATGGTATGGAGGTTTATGGTTTTTATGGTATATGGTTTTTTAAATGGTATATATGCACACAATTTGAAGCATGGAGTAATGCTAAGTCTTACATTGTAATGGGGACAATATTGGCTTTTTTGGATTATCTTTCCGTTTTCATTTCTCCTCAAGAAACAAATTACACATTACCTTGCCAATTCCTGTTCTTTATCAAACACATTTTGAAGAATTTTAATTACTGCCTTCAATGAAAAATTCGCGTCTTCTCCGCAAAGAAAATCCCGTATGGGAAGTATTTAATACCATGTGTACAAACTGTATCTCTTAAAAACACTAGCACTAATAATTTCACATTAATAACTAGAAACATATGTGCAAACCAAAGATAGAAAGAAGAAAATATCAGTGTCCGTACAGGGTATGGGCAAACGTGGTCAGTTTTCGATAGCCCATACGGTGTACGGACAAACCAGTTAAGGTCAGTTTCGGCGGCCCGTATGAGTATGGACAAACAGTTGGGGCCAGTTTTCGGTAGCCCGTACGATGTATGAACACACCAGTTGGGTCCGGTTTTCGGTAGCCGTACGGTGTATGGACAAACCAGTTGGGTCCAGTTTTCGGTAGCCCGTACGGTGTACGGATAAAACAGTTAAGAGGTCAACAAAGAATTTCTCCCATAATAAACATTTGTTAGTAACTATTCGTTCTATTCGCATGCCTCTAGGAGAACCGATTTTTTTTTTCATTTTTTAAAGAGTGGGAGTAACTCCTTTATGTAACAGTCTTAGATGTTTTCTCTTAACTATGAGCTTTTCCAATTTAAAATTTTTTGGGACGATTATTGAATTTACCGCATTAGAACAGAATTTAGCTTTATTAAATCTTCTTTTAATCTTTAAAATATTATGGTCATCTAAATAAGGAAGTATAGAATTTATTCAGTTGAGAATTTTTCAAAAGCCCCTCTCTTTCATATTTAGCAAACATTTCTTCTTAACAATGCTTCATCTATACTCAACTGTATTTAAATCTTCAGTAGAATTTCAGATTTAGAGGAGTTTCTACTGTCAAAAATAAAATGCTTCAAAAGGGAATTAAATATGAATATAAATTCATAAATAGCAAAAATATTTGATTATTGTAAAGGAAATATGAAGTCTAACAAAAATATATTACGAAAACATATAAGATATATTTTCTACTTATTATTAATGGGGGTTAATACATTTTATATTATTTTTAATATTTAAAATAATTTAATGCAACTTATTTCTTACAGTTTATTTTTCTTATCATCTCTCGGTAGCTTTTTAGAAATCCTTTATTAATCATGACCGATTATAAAAATTAGCTTAGAGAATGTCGAAATCCATTATTTTACATTTTACGAATGTGACACCTTTTTAAATTAAACTCCTTTCGATAAAAATTAACTTCAATTGGTAAACGAATATATTCTTTGTATATAACTTTATTAAGTCACAATGTTCCAATTCTCTATATGACAGCAAAAATATTTTAAGAGTTATTTTAAATCCAAGGTTTAAATTCGCCGATATTACTTTTGTTTTTATGTATATTTTCTCTTCAAGACCCATTCTTTATTTAATCTTAGAAAAGCAAAGATTCAATGAAGTATGTTCATTTTTCTTTCAGTAAGTATATATCTAGCAGATTTGGAAAGAAGAAACTTCATAATTGAAGTTATATATAGTAAGCTTTTTACTAAGAAATAAAATATATTCGCTTACTTTATGCGCGAGTTGCCAATTCTAACGAAAGAACCTAAGAAATATTGTGCATTCTGTTGGAAAAAACATATATCCTAAAATATCGGAGAAACTAAATATTGTACGCATGGAGGGATTTTTTCATCATGAACTAATTATGGTTTCGGAAAAAGCGAACAAATTCTTTGGTGCAAGAATCATTCGATAACCTTTTGAATAAAGATTTATAGTTTCTGATTTATAAGGGTGAGATATTAGCAGAGAATATATTTTCTTAGAAGATGTTTTATAACAATTGAGATAATGCTTAAGAGGATTAAATCTGATAACATACTGATTGCGTGAGTGAATATAAAAGTCACACTGTTCAGCTACACGTGGACTTTTAGTGACAGACCTTGTATTTTGAGCCATGGTCAAATGCGAGGATGACACCTGAGTTGGAACAACCTCTCCTAACTTCCACACGACACCAACGGGAGGATGTTTGAGTCTCGACACAGTTAATGTGTATGAAATCCCTTCTGATCGGCGGGTCTTCAGCGATTCTTAGGCTTAAACTCATGACACGCTCTCGTCGCGAGTCCGTTACCTTGACCACTAGGCTACCGCAGCCTCCATGCTGGTTATTAGAAAGAAGGCTGCTTAGTTGCGATTATAAAAACATGACTTTTTAAAACTGTGGTTTTAAATGATAGCCTTCAATAACAATATAATCAAAAATTTGAATATTAAATGCAGTCACCTACAATGATGAATTGGATTACAGAATGTGTGAATCAACATACTATTTTTTGGTGCTCACCATTAAAAGATTGAAAATAAAGGTAAAAAATGGGATATATGTAATTGCTGATAAGTAGCACTCCAATAAAACTTTTTGAAACAATAATATATCATCTATTACCTTTTTTAAGAATTAGACTTATCGTAAGCAGAAGGGGGACTGTAAATATATTTGAAGTTTTACAGTTTGTGTTGAATGATTTTATGCTTCTTGATCTACAAATATTGGAATCATTATATTTTTGGACAAGTCAAGGATATATCATTAACTCTATTTGGTTAGATAGTGCGTAATAAGCTAGATAAAAATCCTGTTATCACAAGGCGATGTTGATAGATGACTTACAATATTTTTCGCACTTCGGTCTAGAACTCCAAAATCCATGTGAATTCGATATTTAGCCTTAATAACATCTTTCCGAAGTCAACCAAATGCACCAACTGCTACATGAAATTTCTTTTCAAGTCTTTGGGTTCAAAAGGAGGAGGAACACTACTGGGCTTAGCTTACGAGAGGTGATTGATAAGTAAGGTTTCCCCAATAGTATAAAATAAGTTTCTGGCAAGGCAAAATAATAACAGAGACATCAGAATGAAGGAAATTTATTACTTTTACATATTATAAACTCATTTTTCAACATAGTCACCACTAACACATTTGTTCAATCTCGTTTTATCCATTTCTTCATTCTGTCCATGTAGAAAGATTCTGGTTGGCTGCGTATCTATTTGCGTACGGCTTCTTGAACTTCGATATCTGTTGAAAAACGTTGATTTTTTAAAGTCTCCTTCAATTTTGGGAATAACTAAAAGTCCGACGGTGCCAAATCTGGGTTGTAATAAGTTGCGGAATCTCTGTGAATTTCAGTTTTCCTATGACGTCCTGTGTTTATGTACTGCCATGTGGTATTGAATTGTCGTGATGCAAAAGAAAGACGTTTTTTTCGGTCTTATTCTGTGGATGCGTTGTTTGAGTAATCAAAATGTTGCACAGTACACGTCAGAATTCACTATTAATCCTTTAGTGAGAAATTCCGTGTAGAGCACACCACATGCATCCCAAAAGAAGGTGAGTATGAATGCTATTGCTGACATTAAAGTTTTAAAATTCCTTGACAATCGGAGAACCAGGATGACGATATTCCATGCTTTATCTCTTGTTTTCTGAGTTATAATAATGAATCCAGGGTGCCAAATTTCAGGCAGCCATGTACAAATGGGTACGCAGCCAACCAGAATCTTTCTTCATGAACGGAATGAACAAATGGATAGAACGATTGGACTAATGTGTAGCTGTAAGTAGTAACTATGTTAAGAAATGAGTTTACAATATGTAAGTGTAATAAATTTCCTTCATTCTTAGATCTCATTTATTATTTTACCTTGTCGGAAACTTATTTTATACTATTACAGACCTTAATTATCAATCACCCCTCGCATTTGTGATCCTTCTGTAGCAACAGGGACGACAATATATAAATTGATGAGGTACATAGGTATCTATATTATCAGTTATCCTCTACAAGCCAATTAAAAAATTGCCGTTTACTTTAGGTAAAAGAGTACGCTAGCTGAACCAGTCGACCATGAACTTCTGTACGTTCCACAGATGAATTTAGGTTACATCAGTGCTTCTCAAACTTTCAAAGTTTGCAACCCACTATTCAATCATAATTTCCATCGCGCACCCCTTCCATGCAATAAAACTGTATTGAATTTAATAATGCTATACTTTGACGCTAGCTACAGTACAATTTGAACATCTTAAGTACCACCGGGGTATATAAAAGTCTCGCTCAACCAAACCGTTATTTCCCTCGATGTACGATCTTTTCTGTGCACTGCTATCCATAAAATTATTCCGAAGGTCTTGGATTGCAATAAAATGAACCTAACAGAGTGTGTGTTGTTTGCGAAGGATATATTTATTTCAGAGTCTTTGCTTATTTGTTCCTTTTCTCTCTCCCTCCCTCCAGTACATCACATACGCAAGCCTACGTGGAAAACGGTGGCATTGGGGAGCGAATTGCGTAATTTTTAATCGGCAGTTAAGGGATTAATTAAAAACGGTAAAAGTTATCAAGATAAGTGCTAATTTTTGTATGTAATTTTATTTATGACATGACCATGTTGGCACTGGTAATTATTAAACTCGTTCTTAACTTAGCATTGGTAATTTAATTATAAAATGCATCATGCAGTGCTGATATATTTGTGTCTGTGAAAATGTGCATTTTATTTTTTATTATGTCAGAATGTATTTTGTTTGTTTACTTCCAGTAAATTAGCAATTTTTTAAAATAATCTTTTGTTTTAGACTTTTCAATGTGCTCGAGCCTCCCTCGTACAGTTATCACGCCCCCAAAGGAGGGCGCACCCCACAGTTTGAGAAACTCTGGGTTATACAAAACCATTTCGTGGGCCTTGGGAAAATTACTTCCTATCTACATAATCTTACAAAATATACCTGTGGGAAGCTCAAAACCTATTATAATTTTTAAGTCTTGCTTTTAAAATTAGGGGAATACTAATCTCCGCTTCAGTTTTGTGCTACTGCACATAATCCAGCGATTAAGACATTTGTAAATCGGAAAAAAAGATGGTACTAAAGAAGAAGTACCTTGTTCAAAAACTGTCGCTGTATATAACAATATCATGGGCGAGGTTGATCACTTCGATCAAAGAAAAGATGGATACCAAACAAGAATATTTTTTACTTTTTTATTAACCTTGCCATCATGAATAGTTTCACACTGGGACAAGTGAACAAAAAAAACAGAAGTTTAGCTAGCATTTAATATAACATTAGCTTGCTCATCAGCTAATAGACGGATAATACTAAAGAAAAGGAAAGAACTTCATGTTGGCTTCCAAGTAAAGAAGTGTGTAATTCTCGATGATGTGCGCTTAGTCAATGTGGGAGGTCATATGCCAAAGATGGTTTACGCTGTAGAAAATATCGCAGAAAGGTACAAGAAAAAAAAAGGGTATGTTACATGTGTACAAAATGTATGTCACTTTGAGCATTTCACAACACGCTTCTCATCCTTTCAAATCAAATAATCACAATTAAATTTAACTTTCTTTATAAAGGTTGTCGTGTCCCAGTCCTATCTCGGACTGAGTTCACATTGCCCGACACGCCTGGTGTGGAAGGAAACATATTATCACCAACGAAAGCCATAATTACAACTATTTATTAACACACAAATACAATTAACAAGTCACACGTTAAGTAGAAACCTTGGAGTGATTATTCAATTCCCTAGATTAATCCTGATACACAACTCTAACATTCAATTCTAACATTTAAATCTAATATTCCCACTAAATAATCTCAACTATCAGAATTGACAAAGGATACGGAACGCTTACTAACTTCAGGTCGATACTAACTATAATCCCTTTGATTATTTCAATGATTAACACTATCAATTACTATCTAATACGTGCTAAGCTCGCTGGAGAGATCCGTAGATTATACTTACAACAAGTCTGGCAACTCCTTCTCCTTCTGCTTTCTTACTAAATCTAGACTTTATATAGTCGAATTCATTAGCATATCACTATCTCGTGTTTTTCCCGAGGAGGCTGTGAAATAGAATAGTTGCTGGCCCCAAAGTTACCCAAGAGGGTTAATAGAAGATTGACGCGGATAGACCCGTCACAAGGTAAATGGTCATCTGGAAAGTATTCTTCCTACAACTAAAATTTATATGTAAACATAAAATTTAGCAAAATAAATTATATATTTTCTTAAATGCTATTGTTTAATTGTTAATAAAACATAAAATACTTCGAGAAATTCAAAAGAGAAATAAATAACCCACTCAAAGGTTAAGAGACCGTGTGTT
The DNA here is from genome assembly GCA_019973975.1 of Trichonephila clavata. Classification (NCBI taxonomy): domain Eukaryota; kingdom Metazoa; phylum Arthropoda; class Arachnida; order Araneae; family Nephilidae; genus Trichonephila; species Trichonephila clavata. Next base: position 86,337 of record BMAO01001743.1, on the reverse strand, counting down.
AGTTTGTAGATATCAAAAAGCATTAAATACAATCAACCTGATAATACTGAAATAGATAGTTAAAGAGGAGACAGAATAACGGATCTCTCTAAGTAGTCTTGTATGTGCTCTATATAAGAACAGTGAGTGCTGTGAAATATTGGGAAGAGTTCTTTGCTCCGTATTGTGCTATGGTGAGAATTTCTGCCTAATAAATGATAACACTCAACCTTTTTGAGTAGGACTTTTGATGAGTATCTTGCAATGCAAAGTTATGATGAGTGAATAGAATGGCTACATAGATCTATGGATCTTTAAACGATAGAGAATCTTTGAGAATATATCGGGTTCTTCTTGCTTTAAATCTTCCTGTGAGGTCGTTTAATCAGCTGATAGGAGTTGTTAAACATGAAAAATTAAATTATTATATAAATTAGCCATTATTATTATTTGTTTTGTCAGTTTCTTATATATATTTACTTAACCTTGAAGAAATTGTTTGGTGCAACAAAATTAATAATCCAAAAATTCATAAAATGTAATAAAACTAATCAAAAATGAGAAATTGTATTATTTTATGATTGTATTAAACATTTTGTGCACTCATATAATCGAATAACAATGATGAATGAATAATGAGAAGGAAATTTTACATTATTTGAGATCGGTTAATTAAATTTTGATGTCAAATAGACTGATTGTAATGAGCTTCTCAATAAAAAGTATTGCATCCTTATTCGGGAGTTATTAAAATGCTCAAATGGATTTTTTATGGACGTATGAGGTTAAATGATGAAAGCTTAAAGTGAAATTAATATGTATTTAAGGGAGAAAATCATTACTCACATAGTTTTTTCCCCTCTATCTTTGCCCTTTTTAATTTGTAATTTTTTTTAATGTTAACCATGCTTAATAAAACATTTAGACAAGAACAAAAAAAAATAATGATAGATATAAACAAAAGTAGGGATAAAATAGTTTATCGAGGAATAAACTAGTCTCTCAATACAGTATTGTTGCATGCGAATGCGTTAAATTACTACCCGGATTTTTCAGCTGTGCATTAAATTCGCTTTTAAGAAATATATACATGCAACGTATATTCTCCAGCATTTTTTTTCTACTAGTACACATAGCAATATTCTTCAGTTTATAAAAGTAAATCTGATGTTGTTTTTCATTCGACATACCTACTATTAATTAATTTTTAAATTGCTAATTTTTGAAATATAATTTTATGAAATTTAATAGCTTATTACATATTTTTTAGAAAAAATTGAAGTAAAGATGTGGTTTGTTTCTATTTGATGTAGTTGAAAGATAAAATTATTTCACATTTTTGTGTGCACAGCATTATAGAAAATCTTAAATTAATTGATTACTCGAAGAAAAGAGTTTGATAAATATACATATATCAAGCAATAATGTTACTATTTATAGCCAAAAATATAAATAAGCACCGCAAACTTTGTTCATTGAATATAAATTTAAAATATATTGATACTTCAGTGACAAAATCATTAAAAAATTAATAAATGCGTTCATTAAAGGTATATAACGGCATAAGAATGATTTTGAAGTAATAAATCATTTATTAAATATACTAATTAATATTTAGCTTCTATTTAATCTTTACGGAAAAGTAACTGAGGGCATATTTTAAAATATCATTTTAGAATCTTCTTTTATTGAAAACACTTACATTCAATCACAAATTGCAATCAGACATCATAGTGGAATATCACCTGAAAAGATAACTGCTCATCATATTTCCCTTTCCAAACTCTTTCACAATAATGCAAGCCATAAAAATGAAACGGGGTTCAACCTTAAAAAATAACTCTTAGGAAATATGACAAATTGAAAGCTCTCAGAAGGGACATTTCTTCACCATTTTGTCTCGAAATGTCCTTTTTATTTTATGATTGTCTATCAAAAGAAAGCAAGGTGACGTTTAAATTCAAAGAAGCTTTTGAATCATTTTCTAATCTGAATATTCTGCTGCATTTAATACTGCTGCATATTAGCGATAAAGAAAACATCTTTCTATGAAAAGAAATTTAATTCTTTCTTCTCTTCATATGTAACGGGTCTACCCCAAGTCTCTTATTAATCCACTTAGGGAAAACTGTTTCTTTTAAATTGAAAATTCTTTTCTATTGAAAATTTTCTCCTGAAGAAAAAGACACGGTTTCTGTAAATGAAGGATGATATTTGTTGGGGAATGGTCCCTATGTGTTGTTCTCAGGAAATCAGACGAGGTTGTTGACGAGTGAAACAGTTTTTATTTTCTCTCTCTGTTGCTCGGGGCGTATGTCGGAACACTGCGATGGGCACCGTAATACCACGCTCTCGCTCGTGTGGTCTCTCCCCCCCCCCCAACACTGAAAACCTCAACTCTCGCTTTTCTTAATACATTTAATCACCACCAGGCGGCGCCCACTGCGCATGCTCGAACAATATTTAAGCATTAACTTTTAGGTACGCGGGGTTAGTGGTTAGGAGTTAGCATTTAGTAGTTAGTGGTTAGCGTAGAGTAGGCGAGAATTACTCGACGATTAATTGTTGAATAATTAAAGATTGATAATTGACGATTTAGTCAATAAGTTGAATTAGATTAACAGATTAGTTCTTTAGAGATGAAACTTTAGATTTAAGAATGTTTTCATTCTCTAAAGGAAACTTTTTCAAAATTTAGGGATGAAAGTGGATGATTTTCGGAGAAGCAAAAATGTGTTCCAATTAAAAATTTCGGAGAATGTAAAATGTTTTCCAAAAACATCGAAGAGTATTTTTAGTATTTTTGGTTCTTTTATATTGAAAAATCTTCAACGGTACAATTTGAATGTAAGGTATTTTTATATTAATATTTTTCTTTTAGAATGGCAAAGCTTAAATATAAGGGAAATACATTTAACGTAAGCCCAGTGGCTGAATGTTAGTTTATCGCGCTTCCACACCACAGGTCTGAGGCTCAATCCTCGGGCTGGGCTAGGTTATTTCAGCCTTCCATCCCTTAAGTGGATCAGAAAATGAGTACCAAGCTTGATTCGGAACTTAATACTGGGGGTTTTCGCTCCAAACTGACCACCTCATCGGAACATCTGCTCATGCATCTCAGGGTCCAAGGCCACGTATAGTGAGATGGGCACAGTAGGCCTTGGCCTTCATGGGCTGTTGCGCCACTGAGTTAAGTTTTAAGTATATTTAAGCATAAAATATGAAAGCAGAGTTATATTAAAGAAGTAAAACAAGTTTGTTTGTAATGTGTCTAACCAAATTATTACATTATGAATAAATTATTTCACAAACACTGATTCGTTTTAAAATTTATTATAACATACCTCAAATTAAGAACTTACAGAAATGTAACTTCCATACTACTACAAACATGCATTACAGATTTGATATATTTTATAAAATATTCGATCGTAATTTTTATGAACTTGGATTACATACAATAACAGAAAGTAATATATCGGCTAATTTCCAGAAAAGAGCAGGGGTCAATTTAACTTGCATACTGAATTTAAAAAAATTGTTTTTTTTTTCTAATTTATTGTGATAAATGGGGCTTTAATCATATTTAATTACAGATGTTGAATAGAGTGAGCTCAGTTTTTGATTAAAATTCTCAATTTTATAGTACTATGTATGAATCTATAAACTTTATCTTTAAACTGCATGAGGTCAACAGTAAGCTTTTGGAATGTAATCGAAATGAAAAAGTCCAATATTTCCTCTAAACTTTTTGAAAACAAATTGACCTAAATTGAAATAATTTTTTGTGAGAAATCAGAAGTGTGAGTTATTTTTAATCCACAATTTATGAAAAAAATATATAATTAAAATTCTTAATTTTAAGCAAAAATATTGACTTAAAATTTGTATGAATTCTAAAAAATGACCCCTGCTACTTTTCAAGTACTTCATTATGAATTCAAAAAATATATGAAACACAAGTATTTCATATATATAAAATCAATTTAAAGTAAATAGAATTTATTTTTGTGTATATTAATAATAAAATTTTGAAAGGAATTAGTCAGCAGAAGCATATTTTAATCATCAACTATTTATTTCTTGAAGAAATTGTCCTGCTAGAGCAAATTAACGAAATAAAACTTAGTAAGTGAATAGGAAAAAATATTGCATCATTAAATTATTTTTTATTAATTTAATATTCAAATTAGTTTTTAATAAAAATTAATCAATGCTTGATGTGAAGAATCTTTCACGACTTGAATTACTTTAATTAAATTCTGACGTCAATTAAATTAATGATAATTATACCTGCCGCACATAAAAATATTGGATCCTTATTCGAGTGTTACTAATTGGCGAAGATAGAAAAATTTATTTTTACAAGCATTGAGATAAAAATTGTTTAAAGTTTTCAGTAGAAATAATGTGATATTAAGATTTTAATTAATCAGCTTCTGTTTTCCTTTTATGTGCTTTTGTATTTTTTCTGTAGTTTCCTTTTAAAGTCAGCCTTACACAGTATAGCTATTAAAAGTGATAAAAGAACGAGGATATAAATAAACATAAGAATGAGAGACATCTAGATTCAGGGTAAATGCTGTTAAAAAAATTCCACTATCTCATTAGAATAACGTTTCATGTTAATTTGATAAATTACATATATATTACCAGAATTATTTAGCTATGAATACAAGTATATTTATAACGTTCATTTATTCTTTTGTTAGCAGACATTGCAAGAATTTTTAGCTCCTAAAATGAGGTTAATCGAGTTTGCTTCATTGCATTCAATCTTGGTAATTTTAATAATTTTTAAATTAATAATTATAATAAATATGATTTTATTAACTTAATAAAATCATAATCTATCTACAACTGTTATATTTAATTAAATTATCGGCCTCGATGTTGATAGTTGATTCACAGCGAGTGAGTGAATATTAACGTCACAGAGTTCAGCTACACGAGGGCTTTTGGCGATAGACCTCGAAATTTTGAACCATGGTCAAGTGACGGGGACGACACCTGAGCTAGCACCCCTCTCTCCTAGCTACCACACCGACGGGTGGAAGTTTGTGCTCTCGAAAGATGTAAAGTGTATCACTCCCCTACACGGTGGGTATTTAGTGGTACTGGGCTCGAACTCATGACATGCCTGCCCTTATCCGACACCTTGATCATTTGGCTACCGTGGCCACGACAGCTGATTCATTATTAAGTCCTTTACCAACAGAGAATCCCCACAGAAAATCAATCTCTTTCTCTCTGTATATAGAGGAAAAAAGAAGAAATGAGAGAGATGGAGTAGACAGAGAAAGAAGAGAGGAGAGAGAAAAAGATTATTGTGTGTGTGTGCTGTGCATGTGTGTTGTGTGTGTGTTGTGCATGTGTGTGGTGTGTGTGTGTTGTGCATGTGTGTCGTGTGTGTGTTGTGCATGTGTGTCGTGTGTTGTGTTGTGCATGTGAGTTGTGTGTGTGTGCATGTGTGTAGTGTGTGTGTTGTGCATGTGTGTCGTGTGTGTGTTGTGCATGTGTGTCGTGTGTATGTGAAGAGATAAAGAGAGAATAGGTAGAGGGCGTAAGAAAGAAGAGAAAGGGTTAGAGAGAGTATAGAAAGGGGAGAGGAGAGAAATTATTTCTCTATTTCTAACTCATTTAATATACTTGATACGTTTCAAGTAAACTTTGATAAGAAATTTTGCTACATTTTAAAGGCAGAAGTTTTGAACATTTAACGCTAATGTGACTGGTTTTGAGAAAAGAATAACTGAAGCACTTCTTCAAATAAGATTGCCTAAACTCTTTTGATATACCAGTACCAATGAGTTTTTATATAGTTTTAGTAAATATAATAATAACTTTTTCTCTGATGAATGGTAAACAATTGTAAAAAATTCAGTAGTGAATCGAATTACATTAAGTACAATACAAATGGAAAAAATTTTCACAAGCATTTTTAGAAATCAAAATCATTTAGAATCTCTTTTTTAACACGCTTTTATGTTTCACTTCTATGTAACGGAATCTTAGAACTCAATTTTTACCCACTTTAAAAGGTCAGATTAATTCGAAATTTTGCACACTTGTCAAATACCGATGACAATACATTAATTGATAGAAAAAAAACAATAAAAGTTTATACTTTATGCTAGAAAGGAAAGGGTATGTTTGTGTGTGTTAGCAATTTCTTACCATAATATAAAAAATTGTCTAGTTTTTCAGAAAATGGAAATAAAAAGAAGACTTGCTCATGTGTTAAAAATAATTTATGTTCTAACAGCTAAATATTTTTTATGAAGCAATACTTTTAGAAGGGATGATACGAACTAACATAATAGCAATACGTTTAAAAGGTGATAATACGATTGACACTTAATATTTTTCTTCTAACACACTTTTATTAGTTTGACTTGCAGCTATAGAGAAGAAATCTTTGAAATATTACGATACGGGACTGATCCGAGGCCCCGTAAGTGGAGAGAATAAATACCCTTCCGAAACGTTAAATAATATTCATTGGACAGCAAGACTAATTCCAGCAGCTACGTAATCCCCCCCCCCCCGGCTCCAAATATCAAACTCAAGGATAAATTCAACAGTAAGTGAATGATAGTTTGAAAAACTAAAAAAACAAACTTTTATTGTAGATTGAACAAAAAAAGGAAAATAAATTATAATTAAAAAAAATTAAAAGCACGCTTTTATAGTGAATCGAACTAAAAAGTAAAAAAAAATAATTCTTAATATAAGAATAAAATTATTAACGAGAAAATTAATGTCATTGGGGTAAAAGCGTGGGATGCTTTGTACTACATTTTTACACTAACTACGCATTTAGGAATAGAGCTAGTAAGAAATTATAACAATTAATATGGAGCACTCCATGGTTTTGCCCCAATCACATTAATTTTTTCGTTAATCATTTAATTATTATATTAAGAATCATTTTTTTTTACTTTTTAGTTCAATTCACTATAAAAGCATGTATTTTAGTTTTTTTAAAACTATAATTTCTTAAATTTCTTTCACAAAAAAAAATTTAATTTTTAATTGTAATAAAATTAAGTAAAGATCCTTTTTTTCAAAAGGATCTTTACTTAATTTTATTGATGAATTTAAATTTTTTACCTTGCAGGCCATTTTAAGGAGACTTGAAAATCTCGAGTATAATTAATTCCAAAAATTGGCATGTTTATCAATTAACTTCAAAACAACTAATGTAACTCCAACGTTCGGGAGTCGTATTGAAGGTGCAGTGCTATGCATTAAAAATATTGATTATGAGCTTTCGAGTTAATTGAAAAAACTTCCTTTTTCACGATCTAAAGAAGATAAAAATATTTAAAAAAAAGGAGGGAGAGAGAGAAAGAGAAGAGAAAAAGAGAGTTCGATAATAATCATTTTATAAGTTCTCTAAACATTGCCATATTCTTTCTTTTTTTTTTTATCAATTAACGCATCAGCTTTTTCATTTTTTTCGGGATAAAAGTGGATGTGATAAATGAATCAATAATGGAAGGAATTGAAATGGCCTAGTAAGAATAGATTTTCTTTTCTGAGGTGTTTGATAAACAAATATTGTTAATAAATAGGTTATTACTGATAAATAAGAGTGAGTTTGACGAAGCTATGATAAATTGATGTAAATTTAGATTAAAAGGAAAAAAAGACAAAAGAAGTTGAAAAAAAAATGAAATGTCATACAGTTGCTTTACGATTTAAGTTTCAAAAAAAAAATTCCTTATTTTTTAGATAGGAATACTTTCATGATTTTGTACATCAAAAGCAGTAAATTATAATAAGAACCAGATTGTACAAACAAAAATGAAATTATTAAATGACTTTAAAATTATTCACAAAATCAGAATTTTTTTTTGATTGAATGCTCTAGATCTTGCTGTCAAGATCTCCAAAAAATTTCTAAAAAACATCTAATTAAGATTAGTTTTTACTATACGAGAGGTAATCAGAAAGTCTTTGTCCTTATGTTATTTTAGCGAAATTTAGGCTTTAAATGCGAAGTCAATATTTGTATTCCTAAAGTTGAACCTTTCTAGAACCGTACGTTTTGGCATCTACCTAAAGGTAAGATATTTGGTGCTGCTGTCAGTTGTTGAAAATGGTGGTTGTGTTTCGGTTCCACGATCTTTTAGCAACGGAATGTTATTCACTTTCTGGATGAGCAAGAGTCAAATGCCCTTGAAATCCACAGGGAAGTTCAGTTCTAGTATGGGGAACTTGTCTTGCTTTGAGAACTTGACTTTTCTAGTGTCTTGCTTTGAGAAGTGTGAGTTAATAGCGAGATTAGTTCACAAATGGCCGCGAATTCTCGATGTAGACAATGATAGTGCACCTACAAGATAGTGCGAAACCACATGTTGCCAATCAGAATCCTGGAGAAGCTCTGGTAGTTTGGCTGAGAGATTATTGACCACTTGCCCTCGCCTCTTGTAATTTCCATGTTTTCAGTCAGCTGAAGGAGTTTCTGACGGGACAGCGATTCACGTGAAACGATGAAGCTAAGACAGCAGTCCGACTGTAATTACGCAGTTAGTTGGACCAATTTTACCACACCAGTTTCTCAAATTTAGTGCTACGATGAGACAAATGTCTGAACCTGTATGAGGATTATAAGGAAAGAAGTGTGATACGTAGAGCAGTACATTTATTTGTAATTAATGTTTGTACCTTATTTTAACTGATATAAAATAGGGTCAAAACTTTCTGATTCATCCTGGTACTATAAATTATTTTTACTGACAGAAGTAAATAATTAACGCTTATAATTTTTCTCAATTACTGAAAGAAGTTTAGCAAATCATTTAAGCAAAGTTATTGCTTAACAGTTACTGCGACATAACAAACTAACTATTTAACTTACTTTGTGCACTTCTTAAAAATTTATTTAAATGTATTTACAATGTGCGTTGACATTCATAGATTAATGAACTAATTCATATTTGCTCAAAATTCAGAGAATTTTCACTCTTGGTTGATTATTTCTATACGTAATGGGAAGGTGTTCATGGAGTTCAGCTTATATATAATTAGATATATAGTAACAACTACAAATACTTAGCAAACATTATGGTATGCATACCTGGTCATATATACAGCTCATCAGCATAGAAATGTCTAAAAGAATAGTTTAAAGATAAAAAAAATAGGATGGGTTAATAGAGTCACATGCCACAATTATGCAGCTTTCGCAATGTTAGTTAATGCTAAAAATGTGTGTGAAATCGTTGATAAATTCTTGGGAAATCGGTCCTACTTCTCCTTTAATACCATTTTCGGATCTTGGAGGGTTCTGGGAGAGAAAAGGTAAATTGCAATTGCTCTCCTAAGAGTATCCAACATACACTTTATAGGGTATGATGTGGAAATCTGATCAATCAATCAGTCAAGTGAAGTTAGTTAAGGTTAATTCATGCTGAAAATGAGACAATTAATAAATTCGTGTGGGAGTTGGTTTTACTCCTCCTGAAATACTATTTTCTGGCCCTGAAAGGTTCTGAGAGGGAATATACATAGCATACTCTTTTGCAGGATTAAAGTTCAGATAACTGATAGGTAAATCAATCAGGTAAATATATTAGCATTTTTTCTCATGCAATGTTATGGAAACCTTAACTATTTTGTGGCAGCATGAAATTAACGAGACAGCTGACAGACCTGTTATAGTTCTCTATAATGGAGAAATTTTTATTGGTTATTAAATCTCTTGGTCAGTCTTGCTCGAGATATTCAACTAAATATGCAAACTCTGTTAATTTTGAGCTTTGATGTATTTAAAATACATTTTAATGTAGATAATTTAAATTGAAAATTTTCTAAGGCAGTTAAATAGCGTTTATGTGTGTTTGTCATGTCACTCATAAACGACTCCTTAACATTTTTTATAGAGTTTTTAAAGGTATTTTTTATTAATTTGCTTAGCTTCATTCAGAAATAATTTCTTTTAAACTTAATTAATGTTTAGTTTTGCCGCTTTTTATATTGTATTGAGCCAATGACTTAAAATGTCTCTCAGATATAATTTAGAGTCTGTTTCAGTTAATTGCATCTTTAGAATATATTTAGTGTTCCATTGTGGTCTTGGCGACGGAAAGCCACCACTTGTACGCATATTTGGCTGCAATCATCACTACTGAGGGTCAAGGAGAGGGGAAAGACTTGACGCTAACGACGAGAAAGGACGCAAACAATGTGCTGCTAACGCTATGTAATAAATATACTCTAAAAATTCAATACAGTCTGTTAGCTCATTTGAGTTCTTTAGTAAAACTCCGAACATTTAGTATTAAGCAAAAATATTAAGAATACCAAAAAAAATATATTTTTTATTTTATTTACTTGTTTTTCAAAATTTTTTAGAAAGAAATTCTAAATTTTTAAAATAAGGAAAGAGTTTTTTTGCGACACGAATGCTGCATTTTATTTACCTAATACTGATTCTGAATGAAATTCTTTCTTTCGAATTGGGTCACCTGAAACAGTTTTAAAAAAATGACAGTGTGATGGTGTTAAATTACATATAGAGCCGTAGAATCCCTGATATTTTAGTCAGAGTTAAGCGTAAGACCGTCTCTAGAGAAAAAGTATCTGTTGAAAGAAAGGAAATCCTGGTAAATTTCAACATCGGCATTTGACGAGAAAATTGTCTTGTAAACTCCTTTATATTTTGCACAACAATTTAGGAAAGGTATTATTATTTTTAAGAAATATCATGTTTTTTGAAACTCTGCCAGAAATGTTTTTTCCAAAAATTTATTGCATGTAAGATTTTTAGAAAAAAAAGAAACACTTTTGTAAATGACATTTTCGTTTTAAAAATGTTTAAAATTGTGAACAGAAAAATTGGTTTTTCTCTTACGCATTCTTACTTTGCTCTAGAAATTTCTTATATTCTCAAAAAATTATTTGGATTAAAATTTATCCAGACTATTTAATCTGTTATTCATAAATCAATGTTAATTATAGTTTGTTTTATGGTTATATTTCAATACATTATTAAGTTTTATTGGTATTTGAAAATAATGGAATAATTTTACGTATATTATATTTCATACATGAAAAATTTGGGTATTGAAACTCGTAATTTTTAGCGATGTTTGAGTAACAAGAGTGGTGCAGAAAGTGAAAGATTTCGCATTTTTGAATATTGCTCAAAGTCCCAGTCTCATTCCATGCTCATAATACTTGTTATTCTAAAATATTGACTGTTTACAACAATTTGATGTAATTAAGATGCAAGATCATGTTTCCACTTGGATTAGCAGCTGAAGTAAAGCTCACTATCATGACAATTTGTAACAATCGCTGTTAGACTCACCAAAGATTTAATTAATAATGTCTTGAAATTCAGAGATTAGCTGCAGATTCATCGTTTTTGTCAACACGTGATCATAATACTACATTTAGAGATACTGTTACCAATAACCAACTGCACAGCTGCTGCACTTTAGCTCTGATTTTATATATAAACTCTTTAAAAAACTGGAAGCGAAATGCCTTGAAGAAAATGACTGTTTTTATTGAAATTTAGCATGTGTAAAATACATACACAAAGACGAAAGCATCATATGTGGCTTGTATTGAATATTATATCTGTAATTTGTGTATTCTCCCCCTCAAACACGCCGATGATACATGTTTGGGTACATCATTGTGCGTTAGAAGTTATGTAAATTCCTATAATATCATCTTTTAAATAAATATTCTACCACGAATTCTTCAGTCATTACTACAGATCTACAACCCTTCGAACTTTTCAATTATGGTGAAATACCGTCTCTTATAAATTTTCTAAAGGTGAAAAATCTGGCATGGAACATTATCAGCCAGCCTCAAGGAGGCAATCCAAGGATGTGTGAGCCGCATGGAAACCTGTAGTAAGAGATAGCCTTACTCACCATCCTACCAGGGATAATGACTGTATATCGCTATGAAAAAATGAATAATTTGGATCCTTAGCTCTGACTTCACCAAATACAGATTTTCTGCTCCAAATGAGATTAAGATATCCAAATTGTGAATTTTGCCAAAAATTGACAATTTTTTTATAATTTTATTTTATAGTCCATTTTATTAGCTTTGTAAAAGTACCAAGTTTATTATTTTCCGTTCCCAAGAACAAAAACTGCAAGCGTTTAAGTAAAAGCAGGTGCCCTTACTTAAAGCAAGATGTTATATTGTAAAACGTGTTTTACTCGAAATAAATGTGTGTTTTTTTAAAAAGCTCAAACGGGGCCAGCGATTGCTAAAAGAAGTTTTGAAAATAATTAACTGAAATTTTTTGTGTATGTTCTGTATATTAGTAGAAGTGTTTTAACCTTCAAATTTATCAATCACTGTTTTATTACAAAATTGACAGCCCCTTATGTGAATATAATCACTGTGTGTTTAAGCAATTTCATATAACAAAGATAAAGTGATCTAGTTTTTGTAAAACTTAAAATATCTCTTATCCTGAAGGTCACTTCAAAATAGAATAACATAGCTACACATCAGAATTGAAAAATTGAAAATTTGTTCATAAACTTTTGGTACAGAATGGGCCAAGTTTATGTTATTTTTTGTCAATTTTTACCCATTTTAGTAATATAATAATTTTTTATTATATTCTTAATATTAGCATATTTTTCTTAAATTGCAAAACAAATCTAAAAATAACAAACAAAAAAATCCCCATATCTCCATTTTTGAAAAAAAAGTTGTCGCAAGTAGTCGGATACCTTAATATCTAAACACAGTTAAATATTAGACTGTTAGGACCATGATGTTCGTCCACGATGCTACTTCCTAGATGTTGGGGAGTAATTCCGAAACTGCCAAGCGCCGTGAGGTAGCGCAAGGTACCCCTGTTGGTATAGTAGAGATAGTAGCATGTGTGCCTCGCTTTTGTGTTACATGGCTTTCTAGAGTGTTCATTCCTTTGGTGAATTTCTTGTAGGAATCATTGCTATAAGTACACCTTTTTTTATAATTGTGTCTGTAAAGTGCAAATGATTCCCTGTTGTTTCGTATAGGCAGTTGGATTCACAAGTCTTAACTACATGATTATGTTTAGTGTCATCCAATGGGGGCTAAATTCATGACGATCACGTGGTAAAGACAATCATCTGTTTTTCGTGTAATTTAAAACAGAGAAACAGGTAAATATTATTCTCTGATTGACTCTTTTTATTATTCTTTTAAACGGATATTGAATAAAGCTGTTTTCTGACTATTTTATCATCTCCAGTTATAATGAGTGAAAATACAATAATTTTTACAATATATTTTCTGAATCTTATAATTTCTAATAGTTCATTCAGATTGAAACGACTTTTGGGTTAATTAACTTACAATGTTTACTTTGAGAAAGAGAAAATGATTAAAAAAATGTATTTGTTAGATTTTTCAATATTAAAATTGTTTACATATAATTATCAAGTGAAAACTTTTCATTTTATTAAACGGTTCGTGAAATAGATTTTCCTAATTGGTATTATCCTCGGTTTCTCCTAGACAAATTCCTTTTATCAAACTTTTGCAGTTCGATAAATATTAATAGAGAAAAGAAATATTTTCTGAATAGTATTTTCATTTAAAGAATTTAAGCCAGCATTAAAAAGTATTTTTTCTTAATCTAATTTATTTTAAATAGGAAATTGATTACGTTGAATCAACATTCCGGAACATTATTCAACTTTATTTTATTTTCTCACTGTCCTTCAGAACTATTTCTGTATTTTAATTCCTACATTTAATTAGCTTCAGAACTAAAAGATCTTTTCATTGATTTCCACAAGAACTGTTCTTTTCTATAACTTTTTTAGTTATCGATCATTCGACTTAAGTTTGTTTTCAATTAATCTAACTTTTTTAGAGATTCACGCATATAAGGAATAAATATCATAATTTTGAATTACAGTCAAGTCAAACTATGCACAGTTCGGCTGGTGCATGGAAGGTTCAAATCAGTCACAATTGATGAAAAAGAAAGCTTTTTACTAGTAGCTGTACTAACAAATAATCTCGTTTGACAATAAGTCAATACAGAAAGACAGCCTGTACTATTTTGTATAAATACTATTTTTTAAAATGATAATTCATAGTCTTAAATCTGCTTAATCTTTTAGGTATTTTTTGAGAAGTTTATATAACTACTTTCTTTAAAACTAAAGGCGGTATCACACGTAAAGTTTCCGTGCGATTTTTTCACCCAACTTTTCGCCGAATCTGAGGGGGAAGGGTTACCGTAAAGAAAATGACATGCTCTGACGTCAGTCACTCTATTTCTCCACATTGAAACATTACTCGCTGATTTTTCTGCTTCGAAAACGACCATCCAATATTATTTCTTTTATTTTGCTGGCGCTTTTGTTAATAGGGGTAAACAGAAATGGAGCATCATTATGTTTAAAATATTATACGCCGTTAAAATATTGTACACCATTAAAATATTATACGCCATATCTGATGCGAAACTACCACCATTACCGCCATCTTGTTTATGACGTAGGACGCCGAAGAACCCCATTGGCTGGAATTTCAAGCAACTTTCATTTAGAGCAACTTTCTCAACTTACTGGCAAAAAGTTGTTCGGAAGCCATTGCTATGGGAACGGAGTAAAAATTGCACAAATTGGACCAAAAATTGCACCAAACTTGTACGTGTGATAAGGCTTATGGCTCCTAGATTGTTCAATCAATTTTAATTGCTTATATATTTGCCCATTTTCACAAAAATTACCATTTCTGTATTACACGTGCGGGGATTTGTTCAAGTAGGTTCAAAATTCACAGAAAATAAATAAAACAATAAACGCTTTAAAATATAAGTTGGACATCCTTTTTACAGGATTTTGCTTGTGCAAAAACTGAATTTTAAATTATAAAAAAAATATTTTACTGTAATTATTTTGATAGGAATACTTGAAACTTGCAGCATGTTTAAATTTTTATAAAATTCAGATGCTTCGGTATGAAAATGATGATTTTATCATTTTTTTGCAGCAGTATGGATCCACCATAAAATGCTCTAAAACTCTCAATTAAAATAAAGGATTATTAAAGTGATTTACATATATGGAAGTAATCATTGCGCTAAATAGGTTGTATACATGTGAAGTAACACTAATATAGGACCACGTTTAATTTTCTCTTCAAAACGTCGTGTAGATAATTGTAGTATACTAATTAATGTACTGTGGTTTACAATACTCAAAAAACTAAAAAAGGTTTAATTGAAGCTTATATGACTGTAGAAACGTTAAAAATCGAACAATTTTTGGAATAATTGAACTCCGGCACTTCTATCTGTACATTTTTCAAAAGAAAACTTCGCATTATTCGAGCAGCACCAAATTCTATGCTATCCATGAATTATAGGAGGGAACAATGTGATTTAAAAGTGTCCTAAGAAACTGTCAATGTCGGATGTCTTTTAAAGTCCATATCTTACATTGTTTGAGCAAAATTAAAAACATCTCCATATTTGAAACCAATCCACACAAGAATATAAGACTTGAATCTGCCCCCCTCCCCCCAAAAAACAGGCGAACAGACTGGAATAAATTAAGTTTTTTTCATCATTTGTTATATTTTTCATATAATTCTGATTGCTTAAGGAAATTTTTACGTTGCAAGTTGCGTTCAATGACGGTGGAAAAATTAATCTGGAGGGCATGGAAGGATGTAATTCAATCGGTACGATTTGTGAAAGAACAAAAAGTATTTTTTAGAGAGAAACTTTGAAGTGGAAAGTTGCATGGGGTGTCAGACATGCTTTTTTTGATTGTTAAATTCTCCATGAGGCATTTATTTCGTTTAAAATAAAAAAAATACATCAACAGCTTAGCACACAGATGTAAGATGTGAAACAGAATATGTTTGAGCAAGACCATGCTAGATTCAAGCAGTGACATAAAAGCAAAGAATTCGAATAAAAAGTTGATTTGTTGAACTAACCAGCCTGTTTTTCAGATCTCAACCTTATGGAAAGTTTTTGGGATATACGTAAGTAACTTGAAGTGCTGATCTGTTGCTGAACTGAAGGAATACTATTGTACATGTATGAAAAAATTTAGTAAAGTTTACCTTGAAATGTCTTTGTAAGAATACGGAAATAAACTTTTCCGTGCAATTTGTAAAAATGGTGGTTGAATAAATTATTAATTATGGCGGAATTATATTTATGTGCAAGACAGTACGATAAATTTTTAAAATTTTTTTCTTATATATCCAATAAAAATTCGTTATTATAGCAAATTTTGCGTTTTTTTACTTTTATAATAGTTCTAAAGCGTGAAATTACTCAGCGCATGTAAAAAAAAAGGGTCTTTGATCAATTTTCAAAGGAAATCTGTGAACTTATAGTATGTAGATTAGTGTATATATATGCATATCTTTATTGATAAAATTCTAATACATATATATTTTTATTTGCCTATAAATATATAATTTTTTTGTTACTATACTTTTTTGTACCGTTAATATTTGTGGTATTTTTCTACAACTTTAAATGTGTTTTCTGTATGCCGTTTGCTCTTTTAGATTAGCCTAAAGCTATTGATCATATTAGAAGAGAAATATCTAGAATATTTAAAGATTGTTATATAAGCAATAAAGTTTAACTAATCCGAAATATCAACCGAGTTTTGCACTTTAAAATTGCTGATGATATCAATGGTAGTTGAAATGTATTTTTGATTTGCTCAGATTTATTGTTTTACTTGATAACGTCAAATGAACTATTTCGAATGAAACATGGTTACCTAAAAATTTCCCCAAGATGATACTTTGAAAATACAATATAGTGTTCACTTTTCAAAAAAGAAATGATTAATATAACTTGAATCAGAGCTAAATTTTATTTTTTCACTTAAAATTCGAATGAATTCAATGTTTTTGCACAATATATTTCTATACTGTACAGAACCGCCTATATTGCATTTGATTTGAGACAGATCTGATTAACCTCATTTCCTTGTTGAGAAAAAAAAGAGTTATATATACTATGTCAAAGTCTTAATGTTATAACTGCAACGACTTCCTCTAGAACCATAAGCCATTCCCAATCTCATTCTGATTCTACAAATAGTCTCAGAAATTATTCTATTTACCTATTAAAGTCCGGGGAAGACATTTTCCAAAGATGATTTTTCTAATATAAGATGAAGTCAGTGAAACGTTTATTGTACAAAACGTAGTTAACGAAGTCAGTAAGTAGGAGATGAAACTTAAGGACAAAAGAGAATTTAAAAAGATTTCTACCCTCGCTAATTGTGGTTCCTAATCTATTAACTCCTTAACTGCCGATTAAAAGTTACGCTATTCAATTCCCAGTGCCCTTGTTTTTCACATAGGCACACGTTTGAGGGGTATTGGACACAAAGGAGAAAGCATAAATAAGCAAATTTTCTCTTAAATAAGTAAATCCTTTACAAACGCAGTCAAGGTCATTTCACTGCATTCTAAAACGTTCTAAATAGCTTTATTGATAGCAGCGTGAAGAAAAGGATCGCATTTTCGAAAGACGTATATATACGTCCGGAGCATTTAACGCATTTATTGAGCGAGATGTATATATACGCCTGCGATAGTTAAGGTGTTAAAATTTTCCATTTGCAGTAAGAAAATGTGAATTGAATGACAAAATTTCATGCAAGTCTAGATTTGAAAGTGAGTGAATGAATTGAATTGATAAACACGTTTACATCTAATATTTTTTGCTTGTTATTTAATAGAATTTTTCAGAGCTAAATTTACTTTAGCCACACCCAAAAATATTTTTCTCTCAAATTTATTTTGTTTTAGTTTCAGAATGGGACGTATTCTAGATACTCTATGATAATATTTATTTGAAGTAACTTTATTTTTGATAAGCACATTGAAGTTTTATAAATTTAAAATTGCTCTAAATTCTCTTAATTAAATTCGTGCTCGCATGAATTAAAGTATCTGACTAGGTTCAAAACCGTGATTTTGCAAAAGCGTTAACAAACATTTAAAAAAATATTTAGTGTCACTTAGATTAGAACACGTGAATAAAATTATTTTAAGAATATTATAACAATAAAAAGTTATTTAAATGCAATAATTCGGCAAAAAAATGAACATAGAATTACCTATTGTCAACACATTCTACTTTTATAGAAAATACTTCGATAATAATAATATTTTTCCTGTATATAGCTCAAACATATGCACAGAGTCTGAACTAAGTTTTTTGAAATATATAACTTAGAAGTGGATTTTTATTCATATTTTTATACATCAGAGGGAAGAAGTTTTTACAAAAAGCGCCGTTAATTATTTCAATTGGTAGCAACTCTGAAAATAAAGTGAATTTTTCAAAAATACTAGTTCAGACCCTATGGAGATGTGTTATCTATATATGAGCAAAATATTATTATTATAGAAGCATTTTTCGTAAGAAGAGAATTTTTGAAAGCAGGTACTTCTAAGTTCATTCTTTGTCAAAATATTGCATTTAAATATTTTTTATTGTAATAATATTCTTAAAATAATTTTATACTTGTATTCTTAATCTAAGGGATATTAAATATTAAAAATATTCGTTTGTACTCCTTTTCAAAATCAAGGTTCCGAACATAGTCGGATACAATAAATTAATTGCAACTAATAACTTCACATGAAAATTATTGCATGCCTTTTTGAAAATAAATAATTGGAAAAGAAAAGAAATTGTGCATGTTTTGTGGTAAACATTTAAAAGTCTGCCATGGAATTTTCATTGTGTTAAGGTGTTTGGCTTAGTTAGTCATCAAACGTTTTACTTTTCCACCTTTTTTTTCTCATCATCAGGCTTCTAATATATTTTTTTAAATCATTAAATAAAACTATTGATCAATCATTGTTCAGTTTCATTGGATGCTTTATATAGGATTATTTGTTGTAATAATAGTCTCTAAAATCTGATTTAGTTATTTAAAAGAAATTATAACATATTCTTCAGCAAATTATCGATAAAAAGATGTGATTCATAAAGAATTGCGTCAGGCTTTAATTAACAATGAGTCCTGTTCAGAATATTTTGAAAACATTCTCAAAATTGAAATTTTAATTGACTAGTTGTATAACTGTATATGTTACACAATGAGATTAACCAGATTACTATTTAAAAGTTAAGAAAATACGAAAAAAATTATGCTTGTTATTCAGATTTCATACTGACCCAACCTGTTTAAAATATGCAAATGCAAGATCATGTTTTTGAATGTATTTGTTGAAGCCTTGAGATAGCACGAAAAAGAGTTTTCATTTTTTTTAAATAATACCACTTTTTCGAAATATGGCTGAGATATTCAAACCCAAGAACTATTTTTAAAAATGAAAAAAAAAAAAGCTTATTCTGAATGTTTATGAGAACGTGTATATTGTATAGTAAATTATACTGTTCATATTCAGATATAGATAATTTTTGTATTGGGGAATGATACTTGCAAAAATATTTAAGTTTCGCTCTTTTTGTAGGTTCTTTCGCAATAACTATAAAAAAGAAACGGGGTTCATCTCCCAGAGTACACTCCTTTGGGAAATCTGACAAATTGAGAGTCCACACGGAAGTCATATATTTTCTATTATATCCTATAAAACGTCATTTCCTTTAGTGTTTATGTACTGAAAGAAAACAATGTGCCTTTGCTTACAATGCTTTCAAATTATGTAATAATTTCAGTTTGTATTCCTTCGACTTGTATTATTATCGAAAAATAAAGTCTCCAGATAGCTAGATATTTCTTTTCTACAGATTCTGTAATGTACTTAGGACGCTATTAACGTGTCTAATTTTCATTTGAGCAATCGTTGTACCAGATGGGCAAAAAGTCCGTAAAAATTTTAAAATTTATAAAACCCGGAAAATTAAACAAAATAAAAAACGATCTGTAGGTTTAGCATCGATAAATTACGTGATTTTTTTTAAGATACGAAAAGAAAGAAAAAATTCAAAAAACATCCGATAAGTGGCGTTCCATACATAAGTAAAAGAAAAAACACGCAAATAAAAAAATAATGTTGCCAATTCATTTATTTTTGCAGTATGTGCTCCACATATCCAACACCACAAGGGATGACACATTCCAAGCGCGTCACAAATCCAGCAACGGCATATTGCAGAATGTCCTGCTGTATACATGACAGCTCTCGGTGGGTCACATCTTTCAATTCCGGCAGATTGAATAGACGGGATCAATACAGATGGGCTTTTAAATATCCCCACAGCTAAAAGTCTGCTGGTGTCAGATCTGGAGACCGAGGAGGTCATGGAAACTTGCAACGTTTGATAATGATTCTTTTTCCCTGAACGTATGTATCAAGAATTTCTTGACTGGATAACAGTGGAAAGTGCATCTTTTTCACGCAAACATGGAACAACCTTTTTCACGCAGAAGCGTTAAATAACGTTGAGCATTTATAGTCACCATTTTCCACCTATTTACTGGGCACTTTGTTTCAAAGAAGAGGGATCTTATGATGAAGGAACCTGTGAACCCACACAACACTGTGACTTTGGGGAATGCAGTGTTTTCTCTGTGTACACTTGTGGATTTGACGTCACCCTGAAGCGGCAGTTATGGGTAATGGCATAGCCATGGAGCGAAAAATGAGCTTCATCTATAATCAAAATTTTAAAAACCCAAAAGAATTCTTGTTTGATTTGGGGGAGAGTCTACCTAGCAAATTGTTCTCTCTCTATGGCATCCGGGGGTAAAAGTTCATGGCAAGACTTTATGGATACTGATTAAGAACTTCATGAAAAGTATTGCGTATCGAGGATGGTGGTATGCCGAAGTGTCTGCCAGCTTCCCGTGTGCTGCTATTCCCTGCAGCGGATTCTGAAGCTAATGTTTCCATTTCAGCTTCACCACGAGATAAACGTGTTAACCTTAGACTTGGTCATCCGAATCTTACACGGCCCTGTTTCCTCAAATCACTGAACAAGCTTTATAAGGTCTCTTCCACTGTTGAAGATCCTTTTCCAGCCCTCACCGTTTTCTGAAGTCGGGATTTACGCAGTGCAACAGTCGCTGATTCCTCGTTCATGTAAAACAGCTTCACCAACAACGCTTTGTCTTTCCCACTCAGCATCTTTGTCCACTTAGTTGGCACGCAACGCAAAAATGGATCTGTAACGTAAATTAAAATATGACGCGGGCGGCAGTTTTACCCAGTAGAATGGGCGAAAAGGTTCAATCCATGACGGGGAAACAAAAATACAAATCAAGAGGCCCCCAGCGTGGGGGTGGAGGAAGTGCTTCTCAGCGAGGCAGCCCGTGAGAGCGGCACGGCCAGAAAGGGGAAGCGCAGGAAAGAAAGGACGGTGGACTGCGTCAGCAATCAACAGGAGGAGGAACAGGTGGTTACTGTTTGTATATTTCAAGAGTGTGAATGAGTTAAATGGATCTGAATCAAGAGCATCAGTATTTATAATCGTCTGTCTCATTTGCATATTTCCAACTAAGTCGTTTGTACCAGAGCCATGTGTCAGGCGTTTTTTGAATTATTTTGAAAGTTGAATATTTGAAAGGTTTTACAAACTTTTTGCCCACCCGATATCACATAATCAGGAATATTTTTTTTATGAATTTAAGTATATGTTCATTAATGGAGGAAAAAAACAGGTCTCTCTTTTCTAAAACAAATGAAAGAAAATTTTTTCTAAATGTAGCGGAAATAATTATAATATATTCTAATAATAAAACTTACGATTCATATTTTTATAAAATAGACTGTGCGTGCTTATCTTGTTTAAGTGTGGGAACTTAAATAATGAAAAATAATTTTCTAAATGATTGTGTGGGAAACTGGTTTAAGTTTCAAGTTTAAGAGTTTTTGTTTCACATTTTGTATAAATATTGAGCAATTCTTTCTAAAAAAAAAAAAAAAAAAAAAAAAAAAAAAAAAAAGGTAAATGTGTGACAGAGTTGCATTAAAAATAAATTCATGAATGCATATGATTTGAAGTGTCCTAAAATATACCTCATGTTGAATAGAAGCTCGCGAAATGCTTACGAAATTGTGTAATCATGACAAAAATATAAAAGATTTGTAGACAAAATAACTTGGTTTTGATGAAAAAATAAAGCTAAGTCCCTTTTTAATATTTTGACTGTTACAGATTTTTCAAAATAAATAAATAAAAGAAATAATAAATAAATAAAAAAATGGAAAAAAATAAATAAAAGTAAATAGATATTCTTTTTTGTCCCTTTAAAACCCAAGTATTTGGAATTCTATAAAAGATCTTACTAAGAATTGACAATATTTTCATTCGATATTCAAACTGAATGGCAAATATTCTATTCATATAGTACAAGTAAAATATTAACATAACAAGAATGAATGATATATCTTTATCAATGTAGTACCTTTATTTAATAAATCTTGATTAAACAAATTATATTTTTTTACCTCCTCGGAGAATTTTTTCACTTCCCAAATATGCTTAAAAACACTAAATATATTTTGATTGTTAATTTACTTCCAGGCAACTAATGGAATTCAGACCTTCTTGCATTTAACTTTCAGTGATATCTATTAAAAGGCATTGATCTCAAGTTTTTAGTTAATGGAAAAAGCTCCTTTTCTCTTCGCAATCTTGTTACCAAATCACGACATAAGAAAAATAAAGTTATTACTAAAACACTTTGATAAATTCAGTACAATAATTCATTTTTATTAAGTTTTTCGTTAGCCTTTAAGTTACTTACGTTAGCTTTAAGCCTTTAAATTATCCCATAAACACAAGGTGCGATTGATGTACTGAAGTTGAAACAGATTACTTCACTTATATATATATATATATATATATATATATATATATTATATATATATATATATATATATATATATATATAGTAACATAAAATGAAAGAAATACATGGCATAATAAAATTGATAATACAAAATAATATCACTAACAAAGCTAGAAGATTCAAACTAGATTTAAAGAAACACACTTTAAAAATAATGGAAGAGTCTATTATAGAAGAATTAACTAAGCGTATGTATAACATGGAACAGAATTAGAACTTTAAAATGTAAGAAGCCAAAAGAGTCAATAGACTAAAATGAAGACCTGTTATGATTTCTAAAGCTGTTGCTGAATTAGGACCAGCAAAATTAGGGTTAAATATATTTTATGGATCCTACCTTCCCCTGTTCAGCAGAAATTTTATACATAACAGGAAAACATACCAATATTGAAAAGTTAGGCCTAAAACCAACCACGTGTAATTTGCAACCAAAAGAAAATAAAATAAAAATAATAGAAAATATGAAAGGAAATGAATCCTAACAAAATACAAATAAAAATAATTTTGAAAAGGAATAATGAAGCAAAAACTTACATGAAAAAATGCAAATAACCGGAGAGCGGGAAAAACTGTACGTATGAGAACAATACGCTAAATGATCGTTAAAAATGACGTGTTAAGTTGATAAAGCCAGATGCAAAAATTAGTGGCGCCACCTGGATAGTTTTTTTGTAATTAAACAAAGCAAACTAAAACAAATTGAAAATAATAAAAAACAGAAGGAGAAAAAAACAAAGAATAATACTTAAACTTTGAAAAGGAGAATTAGAGAGATAATTTAGACATATATTTAAAAATGAAGTTACTTGGATAGTTGTATTCCAAGCAATTATTGCGGAATAGCTTAAAATTATTTTGCTTAACATCATTATCTGTGACTAAATCGTTATTTCTTTTTATAAAATTTAAGATGATATTTCTAAAAATAGATAGAGATGTAGGTTACTTTCCCAAAAAGGCATTTTAATAATGTTAAAATCAAAAGAGTCTCTTTTATCAAAAATATTACTAATTAGTATATTATTCTTAACAATTAATTGTAGGTCTAAAAAGTTTGCAGAGTCATTATTATAATTGGTTTTTAATAATTTCAGATATAGGGGATAATATTTAAAACTAGGAACAAAATTTACTATATTACTAAAGATGATTAAGTCATCTATGTATCTAAAAAAGTAACAAGAATCTATACTAATGTTATCATATTCATAAAAGTGCAGATAAATATTGGCTAAACAGTTACTCGCAGGTCCTCCTTGTGGAAGACCTTTAATTTGCTGATAATAAGAGTTATTGCGAAAAATATAATTTTCATATAGTACTAGATGAATAATTGAAAGATATTTATCATACTTAATTATTTTATTCAAAGAATATTTGTTATAGGCTATTTTGAGAATTTTAACCATATCCCCAATATCTATGGAATTAAATAAATCTTCAAAGTCATAGGTGTGAATAGAAGTAATTTTTTTATCTTGCATGTACTTAATGATATCCAAGCTATTCTTAACTATAATCGAATTATCAATACTGTCTAATGTGGATTGAATAACCTTTTGTAGCTTTCTACCCGGAAGTGTAATATAAGTTTTAAAGCCGTTACTCCTGGCCTTAGGAACCAGGATTGCAAGTCTAAGCAAAGTTTTGCGGCTAGCCAACCTTCACTTGTTTTTGCCAATACTCTGGGCGATAGGGAAATCAAGAAATGTCAAGAGAATTTTTAACTATTACAAATAAAACCATAAAAAATATATATAGAAGAAAATTGATTCCTTTACTCATTCAGTCATTAGAAGAGAGACCTACTAAAAATATAGACATTAATTTTAGCAGTCATGTTTCTTTTGTTGAATAGAGATCCACTAAGAGCTGGTTTTGAAAAAATAGATTCCAAAAGAGGAGGAGGAGATTGCATTAACATTATATACAAAAGTTAATCTTTTTGAACTATTTCGTCTAAAGACTTGGAAGTGTTTCTTTTATTGCGTGGAAATCTGTATAGAACGGATTTTGCGAAAATCGACTCTGAAGGGAACGTTATAGGTAAAATAAATTTCCGGTTCTGAACTATCAGACCTGTAACGGTTTCTATTCATGGTTCTTCTACTTATTATCTTGGGGAATTTATTCTTTAACTGTGATTTTAGTTTAAAAACCACTTTGTGTAGCGATAACTTGATTTTATGCAAATGTAAATACTATTTAAACCCTGACGTTTGTGTGTGTGAGGTTAATCGTGAAATATAATAATAATATAAATTGAATTGAGACCGGGAAGTCTCGTGATTTGAAATTAGTATTCCTCTTAGAATCTACCTGGAGTTGTGGTAGAAAATAGCACTGGAGTTGTACCGAGCTATCGTGTTTCGAGAATGACCATCATATTGAGCTCCGACTTAAGTTATTTCGAATAACCTTATAAGTTAGATAAAGAATTGTTAGGATTTAAGATTTTTCATAGTGTTACACAAAATTGTAAATCACTCATTAAGTGTTCGATATAACATAAACGTATCTATTTTTAAGATCATGTTTGCTTCTTTCTCGAGCCCTCTTACACCAGCGACCTCTGGGTTGCGACATACCTACAGACATGAGATTTAGCAAGCCTGTTTCTTTTATTCAGTAAAGATCTACTGATTACGGGTTTTGCAAAACTCGACTACCAAGGTGGGCTGCGGTGACGTTATATGAAAAAATTACCCTTTTTTAAAGGTTTCACTTGAAGACCTATAATTTGGCAAACATGATTCTTCCATGGGGTAAACATTCGCTTAAAATGGATATTGAGGAAATCGACTGTGAGGAGGTGGGTTAAGGAGGTGGAGCTAAAATGATAAACATACTGCCTCCTCAGAAATTCGAGTCTTGTTTTTTTTAAATCTCGAGTAGAGGGCTATGAGAAGGTTTTTCAATACAATCGAAAGCGAAATGCTAGGACTTAGATAACAATAACGTAAAAAAAAAATGTGTAGTCGTACAACATTATGTACAACAACAACCCGGCAAAGTAGGTGGGTAGCGGCTTGTAAGCTACAGTAATATTGGAATGAATAAAAAAAAATGAACAGTAACATTTTTTTGTTTGTTATAAAAAATGTTCAGTTTTTAACAAATGTGTCTTAGTGCAGTATTCCCATTGGAATTAAAAAAAATATATTTATTGTTGCACACATTTTAAGCCAAATATTATTAATTTATGTAAAGGATACAAATCAATTTTTTTGATTCAATACTATATATATTTCTTAAATTAAATATGCATAAAATACTTCAAGTTAATTTTCTCTTAAGAAATTTCAATCCATAAAGGTCTTGAACCCTTCAAGGCTTCGAGTGATAATTAATTTCTAGCCTACCCGCCAAATGGAATATAACCATAACTTTATTTCCCCAAAAAAACTAAAAGCTCAAAGTTTTTAAATTAAGAATGATGTGCTATCTAACACCACCCAAATATCCGTACGAATATGAGAACTTCTACCGCAAATAATATGATTTTAATAGCTTCTGGTTGACCAATGTTTAAATAGACGAGATTTCTGGATAGAGCAATGTCTGCTTTTGTGAACGTCATGTAAACCACCTATGTTAATGTCTTTCTCCATGTGCTTCTACTATCATTATGTCTGTGATTGTTTTCTCTACGTAACAAAATAAAAATGGATTTAAAAGTACCTAGCCTCATCAATCCTTTCAACAACTGCATGAATTTATTTGATTTCAGCTTGAAAGATCATTCAAATTTGGAATTACTACATACATGTGTGATGGATCTATACGCGGCTCTATTAACCCCTTGGGGATTCTTCTGGGGAAACAATGGTATCAAACAACTTTCACCGAGTAAGGAAAGCGTGATTATGCAAATTAAGTATATTATATAAATTCTGTATTCCGATTTTGAAGAGTTAGTCGGCGAGTTAGTTAGTTAGTTGGAGAGTGAAGGATCGTGAAATGGTTAAGTGCATTTGGAGTTTATCAATGAAAGATTACTGAGAGTGGATCAATCGACGGTGATTAAATCCAGATAAGGATCGCTCCAAGGTTCAAGTGTAGGACTTGACTTCGTAAAAGTACAGGTATCGTGATCCTTATTTAAATAGAAGTTAGCTTATTAGTGTGCTACGTAGTTTATATTGAGCGTGTTTAAGCTATCGCGGAATCAGTTGAGGGTCCGTATTAATATCCCAGGCTATTGAGTCTTACCTCCGCGCTCTACTATCTGATCTATTATCTTAATTAGATGGTTATTGTGCCTGCTTGATATTTTGGTATCAATAAAATAATTAGTGTGAATCATGTCTGTTGATTATTCAGTTTCTCCCACACACCTAGCTGAGTCTGCAGGTAGACAAGGGGTTTTAGATGGAAGCAGGAATCGACAGGCGCTAACCTACACATGCATTCAAAAAAGATTTTAATTTTAATTTTGATAACCCTAAATGAATTTCAGAACTCTCGAATATTGAAAGTTTGGTAAACATTTCTTAATCTTTTTATAAAAGAGTTTCTTTGTTTATCCTTTTCTTCAGTTTATTGATTTTCATACTCATCTTTTAAATATCTCTAACCAGTGTATGAGAAAATTAATATCTTTTTCCATTAAGCTATTTTTCATTTAAAAGACAAATTTCTCTTTTAGAGCTTATTACAAAAAGCCTATGAAGCTTCCAGTCAAAGTATTCTGAAATAAGAAACATTTAAATGTATTTTTTAAAGTAAAGAGAAGCTGATTTTTTTCTTTTATAACATGAAAATTTGATGTTGAAGAAAAAATTGTTCCTTCATTGTTATTCTTTAATCGTAAGAAAGAAATATTTCGTAAAATAAGATTCATAACAAACATTTAACATCTTCTTTATTTTAAAGGAAAATCTCTTTTATTTGGTTCATGGGCACTTGCTTGTGCATCTCGTATATTTTCTTGCGAAACTCTGTACAAATATATATAGTAAAAATGTTTTCTTTTGGCTGAAATTTAACGATGCTATTTGCATTGCTGCGGGGTATAAGAAGTACGATAGTTTTTCCTAAAATAAAGAAAAATACAATTGAAACAAAATTTTTTCAAAATGTTTTTTTTCAACGTGTATTTAATGTATATAATTTCAGAAAACTTTTATAAATTTTGTGGAAACATATTTTTACTTTTAAAATATTTTATCTTTTAATTTTTACTGAACAAAATGTAAATTAGTATAGGGTTAACTTGGAAAAAATACTTAATTGAAAATATACTAAACTATACACTCCATTTTTCTGAAATCAAAATATTTCGAACTACAGAGTATGATTTTTTAATGGTGTATGAACATACCTGTTTGTTATTAATGTGTACAAAGATGCTTTAAATAAAATTCTGCAATTGTTTATATTTGACTAATACTTCATCCATTATGGACACAACTACAGGAAATACGGGCAGATAGCATTATAAAAAAGATAAGAGAATCTCTACATTTTACCTTTTCCAAACAGAAACATATTTTTACACGAATTCCATGTTTGCTAAATGACAAGAAGTAAAATTAAACCTTTTTTCATGAAAAAATTGTAAATCGTAATTGTTTATCAATAAATTAAAAATAATTAAATGATGAAAATCAGATAAAGTTTTAAATTAACACAAATTATTACACACTTAAGAGGAAAAACGTTTAATGAGGACTTATACACTTGTATCATATGCTACATTCATTACAGTAGAAGGAGTCACTTACAACTCTACACAATCTCTATGGAACCAGGATGAACAAGAACCCCAACATTGCACGCATTCCTGTCTGATTTTCATCATAATAGATAGCACTATGAACAGGACAAATTCAGGATGCATTGTGTTTGCTGGCTTGCTGTTGCTCTGCGTTTTGCCACTACACCTCACTTCTTCTTAGAAGCCAGACTTTCTGCACTTGTTAACTATCTTGCAACGTTCTTACATTTTCCACGATTTTGATACAATCTTTTCAATGTTGAAATTGGACTCAGTTCCTCCAAAAATGATACTGCTGACTGCGAGAAATTAGTAGTGACAATAGATGATCCATGGTGATTTGGCCTAAGTTATTATAAGTAAGAGGTTTATGGAAGAAATATGAACTCAAAGGATGTGCAGGAAGAGAGGATGGTCTGGTTGGAAAACCTTACTTCATCAAATTTCCATGCTGCCCTTTTTTTCTTAATCTTACTGTCCATATTTGCTCCATTGACATTATTCAATAGTTGGCATTACTGCTGTCGAAGAGTGAAAGAATTAAACCACCCATTCCCGTCAATGGATACTACACTCACATAAGATTGCAGCCATTTATAGATTTCATATAAAATTAATTTTGCGTTTTAAGTAAGATAACAAAAATATAACAATAACCCCAAATTAAAGTAATACAAGTAGCTGTACTTGCATTAAAATGGTCTGTTTGCACTTCTGCAAATGGTCTGTTTGAATCGCACAACAACACAAACAAAACATTCAGTCACCATGACCCTTGAGCATCGCCAACGCTGCAATACGAATGTGCCAATTTAAAACAATTATGTGTATTGTGGGTATTTGCAAAAATATACCTATATTACCTTAGTGCCCTTATTTGCCAAGTTTGCCCTACTATAAGAATTAAATAATAATATTAACAGGAGGAATAATTTAGTTGTTAAACTTTGTGAATTAATGTGGCAGATTATGAATCTTGATACCAATTCTTAATTATTTTATTTTGCCAGAAATCGTAGCAAATATAGCCTGGCGGTTATGGTCAAGAACTCGTGGTTGGCGTTTTATGAGTTCAAGCCGAAGGCTCACTGAAAACTCGTCGTGTAGAGGGGCTGAAGCCCGTCGAATCCTTCAAAAAGCAAAGTCCTCCCGGGCGAGGTGTGGAAATTTGGAGGTTCCAACTCTGGTTTCATCCATATCACTTGATCAAAGTTAAAAATTACGTAGTCAGTGGTCAACATCCTTCAACTCGTTATAATTGTGACAAATGCTGAACAGTTTCAAGCTAAAACGATGCTTCAAAATCGTAAAATGGTGCGGATTTCAGGAGAGTGAATGAATCATGTTTTCTAACATCTTTCTTGTTGTCTAAACGTGGTTTGAACACATGAGGTCCATTACCCTCAGTCTAAGTTGTTTTATTTCAGCGTTAACATAAGCAATGGGTAATGACTTAGCTTCGCTTACAATAAGAGACAAATTAGTCAATAAATATTAGACATGCTTTTTGACTAATTTAATAAATATTTAAAAAATCATATCAAAGTAAATTAAATATGTGGAGTGATTTAAGTTAAACTTGAGTCTTTCAAAGAAGAATTAGGTATATATAATTTTTTTTTAATTTTGCGATCTCGATATAATAGACTTTTAACAACGGGATTTGATTCAGGTATACGCAAGCTGAATCTCTTCTGGGGAGGGTTTTTGGCTTCAGTAACACTTTTATAAATTTTTCTATATCTGTATATCTTTTTTCCTTTCACCTACATTTTCTAGTACTTCATTATTCATTTCCCTTTATTTAAATAGTAATTCTCATTCTCGAATGCATTAAAGTTCTTTACATTTTTGTAAAGGATCTTTATGCAATCGAATGAGATGTGATGCTTGAGATTCGTGGGATGTTAGATACAAAAGTCTCCCAAAAGTGAGACTTTTGTATCAAACATCATTGTGAAGTACCCCCAGAGTGTACAAGAGAGCACCATACAAATGAAATAATAAAATATCTAAACAATCCATCTAATACTTCATGTAATACATATATGAAATTTACTAAGTTTATTACAACAAGCAATACTGTTTTCAGTTTATAAAATATTATCATAACCATGTAGAACAGCTGAAATACAACCTAATGAAATGCATCGAAAATTGAATCTTTAATTGAAAATAGCTGTGTATAAAAATTATTAGAATAATTACTGCTCAGATGTAATGTAGCATACTACGTAGTATGATCCAAAATTTCGAGGACTAGGTATAGGAAACCTTACCCTAAATAGTTCATAACTCCGAAGTACATCTGCGACGGATCTGTACGCGATCTTCAACTAATAACTCCTTTTGGGTATTCTTTTGGGTCAGCAATTTTAACCAATCTTCTCCTAAAAGAAGAAAACGTGATATGCAAATTAAGTTTAATACATATATTCCCTCTTCGCGAGTTTAAGTGTCAGTGAATTGTGAGTAGATTAGAAGTGAAGTGAATAATGAATAGTTAGTCAATTGCCAGTGATGAGAATTTGTAAACAAAGAGTCAGGAAGTGATTAGTTTAGCTAACCAAGAATTGTTAGAGTCTAATTGCAATTGATTGGAAGACTGCTTAAAGTCAGGTACTGTCAACTTCATATTAAGTTAATGTTTAGAGTGTTAAAGTAGGAGTCAGGACATTAAATACTTTCGCTCTGTGTAAAGTAATATTATATGAGAGAAGAGCTGCAGTATCGAACATATTCTCCTCAAACGCGAATCTCGTCTCTCTCTCGCTCTATTACTGAATTGAATTATCTTATTTATAGTGTAATTTGTGTTTGAGTTGTTTATAGTGATAAATAAAATAATTGGAATTCATCATGTTGTACGATCCTTTATTTCCTTCCACACCTTTAGCTGGTCACAGGGTAGAACGGATATAAACTCGTTTCACATCTACCTTTCAAAGTAGTCCCCTTGGGGGACGATACACTTCTGCCAGCGTTCGTGTTACTTTTGGAAGCACAACTGGAAGACTTTTTTCAGAACCTCCGACTTTTTTCGTAAGACCACTTGCGATGTTACTTTCACCTCATCTGTTGACACAAAATGACTTCCCTGTAAATGTTTTTTCATTGAAGGATACAGATAAAAGTTACACGGGGCTAAATCTGTTAAATAGGGGTATGTGGAAGCACATTAGTGCGAGGAACTCTTTTACCAATTGGAATCGGTGTGCTGGTGCGTTGTCATACAGAAGGTACCATTCGTTTTCTGCCGGAACTGAAGCCGCTTACGATGAACGGATTCCCACAAACGATATCTTTGAAAAGTGCGTAGCCTCAGCGATTTATTCAAGTATTTTTTTTTTGAATCTCTATTTAGACTCCTTGTGTGCCAACAAGTATAACACAAGGCTTACAAACGTAAGTCAATACTCAATCAATAGTGGTAGGAAGTTTTAAGTACAGGGATACAAGCACAAATGGGAATCAAAGGTAAAAGAAACAAGAAGGGATGCAAATACAATAAACACAGAACAAAATACAAGATGCTCACGTGCACAAAAAAGAGACATTCAGTAACTAAAATTATACAATGGTGGAGGTTTGTAGCACATGTGTGATTAGAAGATTTCAAAATACAAATGCATACATACACACAAATACTTAAGAATATACACACAGACATATATATATATACGCACTTGCAAAAAAAAGAAGAAAAAAAACAGAAACATACACAGTAAATGTTAGAAAAAACGCGAATAATAATAATAATAATATAATAAAAAAATTTAAATTTACAATCTAAACAATACGAGAAAAAATGCTATTAATATATGCACAAAACGATGTAAAAGAAGACTTGCTCTGAACAAAGGCAGAGAAAGGAGGAGGCCACGCTATCTTGTTCATTTGTAGGCAATTCATGAGAGTACGTCTTTCGGAAGAGAATTTAGCACAAGCAAATATTAGATGCTTGACATCCTGGACTGTGTCACTGGAGCAAGAACACTGGTCAGTAGGTGACAAATTGAAGCGCTTCAAATAGGCTTTAAAGTTTCCATGCCCAGTTAGAAACTGGGTAAGTATAAAATTAGGATGAAAGTGTTTAGCCTTAAACGACTCTGAATAGAAGGAATAAATTCCTTGGTGAAGAGCGCATTATTTGATATTTGATATAATTTATTCCAATCAGAAATAATTTTTTCCTTAAAAATATTTATATAATATGATTTTGGAATGTTCATGGGAATCAAATTGCTTAATTTTGTAGCTTCTTTTGCAAGCCAGTCAGCACGTTCATTGCCATAGATTCCCGTATGACCTCGAACAAAAGAAAAGAAAACTTTTACACCTCTGCTTCGAAGAAAGTTGAGATCAACTTGCGTTTGAACAATCAGATGATTTTGAGAATCAATGTTATTTAAGGCATATAAAGATGAAAGAGAATCGCTGCAAATTAAAAAATCCGATAAAAGGTTTTCTTTTTACAGATCCAAGAGACTGCTTGAGCTATGCAAAGTAATTCAGCCTGAAACACACTACATTCATCTCTTAGTCTAAATTGGCGAGTTTCAATTTCAATAAAATCTTGGAAGATAACAAATGCAAGGCCAACCTTATTGTTGATTTTGCTACCATCTGTAAAGCAGACAACAGGAAAGTTGTCTTCAATATTTTTACGGTAATTAACAAAATTAAGGGGAAATCGTTCAGAAGGATGAGGAAGAACAGAAAATCACAGGGAACCATCTAGACTCTTATTGGTACAGTTCTTTGTTGCACTCTTTGGTGACGATCTTTTCGAACACATTCAGACACCAACGCAAAATTTTCTGCGTTTCGTGAAGTTGAAGGTCGTCCAAAGCGTTCATTGCATTCGATGGATTCTCGGTTCTCTTTAAAATACCGATGCCCTTAGAAAACCTTGGTTATCACCCTGGTTGATTCACCCAATACCTTGCTTAGCTCTTCTAAAGTCTCCATTGGTGTTTTACTTAAGAGTTGATAGAATTTAATGTTCAACGCTGTTCAAGAAAAGCCCTCTTCCTTACATCGAGGAGCAAAGTTAAATAGCTTCGCAAGATAACACGTGCTCATGCGATTCCGACACATGAAATGGACTAAACCAACTTGGCAAAGTAGGGAAAGGTTGGGAGATTCCATTTCAAGTAGTTTAACTTAAGGTACTTGCTTTCGTCGTCAGTAATGGCCACATTCCCCGAATTTTTGGATCGTTCTACGTATGAAGGTGCTAGATTTCGTAATTGATAATATAGGTCAATGGAATAAAAAACTGGCCATTCTAGTTATCTCACGCAAACTTTTCAAGTATCTTTACTATATTTAGAGATACTAGAGCACTTTCTATTATAACTTTCATCTGAACTAGAGCACGAATTTTTATTTTGTCTCTTTAGATCTCTGCCATTCCATACTAAACAACAAAAATGCGTAATTTTAATAGAACATTAGTTTTGATTTTTTTTGTGCTTATAGAAAAGGGATCAAAATATAATTTAAACATGTGAGTTCATGAAATCTGAATTTTCGTTTTCGATAAAATTCTACAAATTTGTCTGTGAATATGAAGATCAGTATAAAGTGCGTTTTTAATACATTCTCGAAAAGATAAAAAAAGTATCAAAATATTTTATGATTTAAAAGTACAGAAATATCATAAACCTTCAAAAACCGAATTTTCATTCCTAGTTTAAAAAATAGTGCATATTTTTCTGATTCGTAAAATATATAACACTTATATGTTCGTTGAAAAAATAATCTCAAACTGTGTAAAGTATAAAATTGAAATAAAGGTAAACAAATGACTACTCCGTTTTGAAATATTTTAAAGAGTGAACTTCTCTTGTGTTTGATGTATGTAAACTATTTTTATTTTTCATTTGAAAGAGAAAGTACACTACTCTTAAGCCACGTTTATTCGTACATTATTTTCCCAAGCTATGTGATAAAGTTCCTCACTTTTACATTTTAGCTTGCCACGATGTTCTGAGTCATATGCTTATAACTAATGTACTTTGTGCTATCCAGCTAAACTTCCTTTTTCATTTGTTTTTGTAAGAAATATTTTAAATGATCATAGTATTTGATTGATATTTGTAAAATCTTAGGACTGTCAAACACCTTTAAGAATAAGTAAATCTGCCAGAAACCAAACAGTTTGGCAAAAATAAAATCAGAAGGATATAAAATAAATTTTAGCCTGAAAGTTTCGTTAATATATTATTGGAGGTCAGAAATAAAAGTACTTTAAAACGAAAAACATATACTCAATAATTAAGAAGAAAAAAATGCATGTAATTAATCAAATATTAAAATTTTGGTTATCTAGACTTTTTACTTTTTTTCGAATATTCTCTTGCATTTTGGTACACCTTAAAAAATTACTGAACAATACAGTTTAAAATTTTTGTACTGCTATACATGACACCAGCGTTTATTGTGAATTAAAAACACTTATTCTCTAAATATGATTAACATTTTAAAAAATAGTTTTAAAAATTAAAACAAAATCTATAGTTACAAAGTTTATAAATTTATATATATATATATATTATATATATATATATATATATATATATATATACCTCACTTCCAAAAATTAAGCACGGAGAGGAAACTGCTAATTTCCGGAGGCCAATCAGAATTGAAGAGGATGCAATTCGCTGCAAGGTAGATGGAAGTATGCAAATATGTTAGGTAAAAGCCAATCGTGCTTTCATGTCAAGAAATATGCGAAAAGGGCAGTCTTATAAGAAGCCACCTTTATGAAGGGTTACAGAAGTTGATTGCAAGTGCTGATAGAAGGTGTTTAAAAAACTTCCGTACACTTTGTTTTCAAGACATACGTGTTTCTATGACTTCCAGGAAACGAATGGAAGATTCTGAGCGCTGGCAAGCTGTGGGGCGCATTGAAGCAGGGCAGTCGATCACAGATGTTGCTCTTTTCTTCGGCGTTCATCATTCTGTAATTTCACGTTTATGGAAACAATTACAAACCATACAGAGAGTTGTCCGAAGGCCCGTAGGCGGTCGCCCAAGGGTTACAACCCCCGCGGAAGATCGATATTTTGCTATTGTAGCCAAGTGGACCTCCACACGTGTGACATCTATGGTTACAGCGTCCATTGATACAGCTATATCTGCAGCTACTGTACGCCGAAGATTACATATGAATCGACTGTATGCCCAGGTACCTCGAGTTTGTCTTCCTCTATCCGTCCAATCAAGAGGAACACGATTAAATTGGTGCCGGGAATATGGCAATTGCACTGTGTGTGACTGGGGCAATGTCGTGTTTATTGATGAGTCAAGATTTGCTCTCGAGCCAGATGACAAGCGTATGAGGATATGGCGTAAACAAATAACACGCAATCAGCCCCAAAACATCACCGAAAATCACGCATTCCTAGGAGGAAGCATTATGGTGTGGGCAGGGATTTCATTAGGATACCGCACCGACCTGCACATCTTTAAGCGGGGTTCTGTGACAGCTGTCCGGTATCGAGATGAAGTCCTAGAACCCATTGTGAGATTGTACGCTGCAGCAGTTGGCACTACTTTTGTTTTGATGGACGATATCGCACGTTTCCATAGAGCTGACATCGTCGATAACTATCTGGGGAGTGCAGAGATTGCGCGTATGGCGTGGCCAGCATATTCGCCCGACCTTAATCCCATTGAACATCTTTGGGATGCTCTCGGCCGTGCTGTATCTTCACGTTTCCCACCTCCAGCCACTCTTATTGAGATGGAAACTGCTCTACAAGAAGAATGGCAATTGCTTAATTCTGCGGTGGTTGACCACCTAATTGAAAGTATGGTCAGAAGGTGTAAACTTTGCATACAGATGAGGGGGGGGGATCACATACCCTATTAATGTCCTTTTTTCATTCTATTCTGTTTATTTTCACTTTATACATAATTCTGTTTAAGTCCCCAGTATGACATTATCTGATAACTTACAAAAATTTATTATTGTTTTCATTTCTGCAAATAATTATTGATTTTATTTTATGTATAAATATATATGCTACTTTACTGCCAAATTTTTTTTAATCAAAGCAGTATTTGTTGATTTATTTTGCATTTTACATCTTTGAGCTTAAGTTTTTGAAATGAGCCTTTATATATCGTGTAATTACATCAAAAATTATGAACTTTATTATGGACATTATTTTATGTATGTGTTTAAAATATCTTGTATATTTAAAAATGTTTTTTAAAAATAGTATATAAATGAAAATGTGCATTACGTGATCTCAATATGTTCAACCAAAAAAAAAATTACTTTTCTGCAGCTGTAGAAAAGGATTCAAATATTATTATTATGCACTTAAAAAACTGGCAAGGAAATGTTAATTAAATGGTAAAACGTATTAAAACATTAATTTTCCTTTACTTTTTCAACTTTTTCTCAAAAATATAGTTTTTTTTTGTATTTAGATGCATTTATAAGAAACTATTGCTTCATGTTCTTATAATTTTAAATGCTTTTATGCTGAAAACATGCCTATATAAAGAGTCAAAATTAATTTTTCTGTATATGATGCTTAAATTTTAAAACGAAAGAATGCATACAAAAACGAAGAAAAAGGAATACTTTCAAAATTATACATAATACTAAGATTTTTCTAAAAAAATTCAGTCACTATTTTTTTTGTATTGTTTTATATATGTGTATAAAATATATTGCATATATTTAGATTCGATTTTTAAAAAACAAAATGGCTGTCTAAATGAAAATAAATCTAACAAGATATAAAAAATTATGCCCATGTGTTCAACTAACATAAAAAGAAATGCAACCTTTAGAACTAAAAATTATTGTTGCGGCTCTATAGAATAAATGAAATAATATCATTATTTTAGCATACAAAAAATATGAGTTCTATTGAAAGTATTAAAATATATATATCACAAAAACATGGAGTCTTAATTTTGATATTTTGCTCTTTTGAGCATATCCTGGTACCCTTAAGCTTTAATTTTGATATTGATAAATTTCTCAAGTTGAGCTAGATGAATAAAGGAATGGAAATTTAATTACAAAGGTTAGAATGTAAGAAGAAGATGATAGGCATGTAATTTTCTCAAAAGCTATCCCACGACGTTTCGCGTCTAATTAACAATTCCAAACTCCTTTCATGCTCAAGGACTCAAAATTATCACACAGAATTATATTGTTTAGCTGAAACTTTCCTCACTTTAACAGGTCTTCTGAAATGTCTTAGGAATTAGTATAAGCTAAGGAAAATATTTGAAAGAAGCAATGGACTTGGTTTAAATAGTTTGACTTTTGCTATAATTTTGCTTTGAATTTTGACTTTCGCGAACGTTCGATGCTTCAAAACTTCAACTCAACATTCATTTTATTTTTTACATTAAAAACATTTCTGAAACTTTGGAAAAAGAGATGAAATAAGTCTCGAACACTTTTAATACACGTATTTTTAACATTCTAAATATGGTGAGAGAGTGTTTATTATCATCGCATATATAAAGCAACACTGGGAATATTGGCTGAATGGCCAAGGGAACCGAGCTCACTCGAAGAGGGTTTAGAGCTACAATCCGATACCCCGGGAACCGATACCCCGCTACGTCCAGTGTTTATTGAACAAAATCAAACTTTACATTTTTATAGCAATACACAGTAAAATTACAAAAAACAAATTGTAGGTAACTGCGCGATATACATACGTAAATACGTAATATAATTATACAAAGAAATATAAGAGGTAAGAAAAGGAAAAAAAAAAGAATATACATTATTACAGCATTCTTACAGATACAACGGCGCAGCTTATCCAAAATTGGCTCTTGCACCAAGAAAAAAAACCCACATTCACTCACTCTTACAAATACATCAGAAATAATAAAATTATCAAAAACAAAGGCTCCATACAGACTCCTCCCCTCCAAAAAACAGCAAACAGGGAACATTAAAAAAATTATTTTTAAATAATTTTTTCAGATGACACCACCCCTTCCTGTTGATACTTTTCTCTTTTCATTTGTTCTTCAGATAAAAAAGAAATGATTCATTTTCCCTCTTTAAAAAAACATAAAGGAAGAAAGCAGTATTAAAAAAAAAGAAGAATCTTAGCTACAGACCTCGTAATATTGAGCCACGGTCCAGTGACGAGGATGATATCTGAGCTGGTACCCCCTCTACAAACCCTCCAATGTAGTTTAAAATTTCATTCTGGCTAATATTAGAAGTACTTTTAGCAATCCAAATTGTTGTGCTAGTATTCATTACTTTAAGGTAAAAATGTTCACTAAAATTGCTTCTACTCATCGTATAACATTGAAGCTTTGCACACATATTTATACTGCATAAATAAATGTTTCAACGAGAGATTTTGTCAAAGTAATTCTACAAACAATTTACGAACGTAAGTAATTTTTCATCTTTTATTTAAAAAAAAACTAAATTTAAAAATAAAATTAAAATTTTAAAAAATGCTCGCTTTAAAGTAATAATAATAATGTAATTAAAAAAATCACATAAA
Organism: Trichonephila clavata; assembly: GCA_019973975.1. Lineage (NCBI taxonomy): Eukaryota > Metazoa > Arthropoda > Arachnida > Araneae > Nephilidae > Trichonephila > Trichonephila clavata. Next base: position 47,302 of record BMAO01001743.1, on the reverse strand, counting down.
AATTGCTAATTGTACGACCTGTAAATTCTTAAAAAATGTTTCTGAAGCTTAATCCTTTTTAACATTACGGAGATAAAGAAAACGTTTCGCGCGGCGCGTGAAGTGACTTCTTTGAAACAAAAACTTTATGCTATATATATAAATTGTTTACATAAAACTGAGGTAAGAAACATATCGGGAATACTTTTTTACTGCGTAATTAGAAAATGCACTGTAATTTACTTGAGTCATACTTAACCTAAGAATTTTTTGACCTCTTGAGAAGTAATCTTGTGTAGAAACGTTAGAATGAGAGAAGAAATTCTGGAAATGTGTGCGATAACAAAAAAAAAAAAAAATAAACTCTATAACTAACTCTTACTGTTTTTATGTTTCGATTCTATTTACAATGGTGATTTTCTTTACATACATATTATACGAGGTGGAAACGAATGTATTCAGTAATTAAAAATATTCGTGTTTTTTGCATAAATAATGCATGAATTATTATGATTCTTAAAACTTTTCCTATTTCAATAAAATCAATTCTTCATTTGCATTTGGAATTTTTTGTGATTATGAAATGTGTTTATACTTATTAGTAGAGAAGAAACTCTAATCATTCAATTCCTACTCTATTAGTTCCCCCACTCTCTCTATATTTACCTTGTTCAAAAATATATCCTAAAAATAACATTGATAGATAAATATCAAGAGTGACGTAATTTATTTCAGTCATTATAATACGAGGGGTGATCAGAGAAAAAGGTTACAAGTCGAATAAAGAAATATTTATTAACAATAAAGAGAAAATATAAGAGGGAATTAAGAGGCATACGTGTCTATTACATTTAGACATAATCCCCATGTCTATTTAGGCATTTATCAGAACGCAGAACCAACTTGTTTAACCCGTCTTTGTAGAAATAAAGTCCCTGTTCACATTGAGCCAGGTCTCGGTGAATATTTTTACAGCATTGTCTTGGAATATCACAGCACATCAGAAACAATTTGCTGCACAGTCCCAGCTCTGACGAGATTTCACTCAGAGTTACCTGTCGATCATTTTGAATCATTTCTTCAATTCGTGCCGTGTTGATTTCTGTCGTTGAAGAACTTGGCTGGCCCCTCTCTGCCATATTGTGGCTTTCGACATCCTGTCTGCCTGATTGAAAAGAGTGACACCATTTCGCTACATGTTGTTTGCTCATTGTTTCTTCACAATAAACTTCCACGATTGGACTGTGAATGTCAGATGCAGAGACACATTCTTTGCCCATAAAAATCGAATCACGGCTCGCACTTCCAAACGAGACAAAATTTTCAAGCTCTTGCCATTTCAGTCGTCCTGAACCATCTGGGAACTTTCACTGCCTACCCGCAAACCAGCCGTATGACAAGTAGAGCCATTTGTCCCCAAATTGGGGAAACAAAAATTCTCCACAATATGTAGTTTTCAAATGCGGCGGCTTGTAACCTTTTTTCTGATCATTCCTCGTAGGATGGTTCGTAGTTATATGGGGGAAAAGTCACTAATTGGAACCTATTTATACGGAAAAAATATTCTATAGTATGGAGATGAGGAACACAAAATACTTTATATTAAAATTTATTATTGCTACAAAGAGATGAATTTTCGAAAAAAGGGGGAAAAAGACTAAATTAAAGTTAAATGATTTTAGACTAAAAATAAAGTTATTTTTTCGACAGTAAAAGTAACCAGATGTGATGTTTATTGGTAAATAGGTACTGAGTAGAAATAAAGAGAGAGAGAATGAGAGAGTGAATAGAGCATAAAGTACGTTGCAACACAGGGGTCGGCAACCTTTTAGATGTGTCGTGCCAAACCAATCTTCCAATGTGATTCACCGTGCTACACAGCAGGTTATTTTTGAAACAATTCGATTCCAGCGATAATTCATGCAGTTAGAGAATATATGTCAATAATATAGATTATTTACAGTTTCATTACATATTAATTTTGCATCATTTAAAGATATTTCTTAACCTAAAATAAATAGCATAAAATGTAACTATTTCTTTAACAAAAAAAAAAAGAAGAAAATTAAACTTTAACATGTATTAGATATTTTTTTAATTATGTTTTTTAAAATAAGAAATATACAACATAAAATATAAGTATGTTCCTTAATTACAGTTAAATAAAAAGATAAATAAAATGTTTAATGCGAACCTAGGGCTTGCACCGCTCTACTTTTATATCACAAAATCAGGAGTATAATGTGTGACTTTCAATTTGATACGATTTTGAGCATTCCTTTAATAAACAATTTCTTTGTGGACACGAAATATTTTTCATATGTGGAAAGATTTTTAACTTAGATATACAGAACCAAAAGTAGAAAGCAGAGAGTACATGCAATTTTCTCTCTTCAAACGAGTAAATCTCTCCAGCAATGACTTTCAATAATTTACAAAACAGCTGTAAATTTATCTTTCAGATTTTTTCGTTAGTTATCTTTCAGATTTTTTTCGTCATTCCGTAAGTGAGCATAATTAATTCTTAAGACATTTGTTAAATAAGGTCCATTACAATTTTATCAACTTCCATCTACTCAAAAATTGACAAATTTGTTTAAAAGTGCAGCGTGCCACTGAGAATTGTATCGCGTGCAATAGGTTGCCGACCCCTGTGTAACATTTCATAACCTCAGCTCTTTGCTGGCGCCACTGAATCAGTCTGATTCAGGATTTTCCCCGTCTTTCGCATTATCAGGGACTGTAATTTAAACAGTAGGTGTTCTTAAAAATTTAAAATACTAGAGTAGCTGTTAAATATCCCCAATGTTCTTTTCTTATAACTATTTAGTAGGTGTCCTTTCAGCGCAATAAATGTTACAAAGTTGTGAAATGTATGTTTTTCTTTAACACAAAAATTACTTTAACACATTTTACCATAAAAAATGCTCAAATACCCCTTGGGACAATACTTAAAATAAAAAAATTAACTTTTTATTTTATTTTCTTCTTTATCTATATACCAGAGAACATCCTTTCCCCGCATAAGTAAACTTTAAAATTCTAAAAAACAAATTTGATCCAACCTAATGTATTAAGTTGAATGGTAAATGGTCAACATAACTAAACTCCAATTTTTTTTTTTACTTTTATGGCGTTCTGAACTCAAATAAAAAGTGTGAAACACAGAATAGCGTCTAAGTTACATACAATATTTACTCAAAGTTGATGTTCATGAAAAAAATCATCTTGAAGGGGACATGGTACGATTTGAGCCAAAAATTTTAATTTAAGGATTTTCAAACTATTTTTGGTTGCCTCCTATGTGTGTATTCTTGGTAAAACAGATTTTGCGCTCAAAATTTCATAAAAAGCTAGCCTTTTAATTTTTCAGGAAAAAAATTTTGAAGTGATTTTAAAATGCTACTTTTCCTACAAAAGTTTACATACATGCATGGAATTTGATTTACAAATACACATCAAACCATGTATAACAAATGTTGGAATGGGTTTTACGATAACATGATTGGTATTCGTACAATACTTCTTTTTATGAATGCTTACTGAAAACTTACTTGAGTTAAGTTATTATTAAAAAATAAGTATTGCTTTGATTCATTAGCAATAGGTAAAAAAAAAAAAATTCAAAGCATTAGGCACAATAGAAAAAAAAAGCCATAGCATTTTAAATGAAGATAAACTCGTTATTTTATCCTTCTGCGATAAGGAGGTTTAAAGTTTTGATTTGCCATAAGAATGTGAATAAAAACGAACATAAAAGCTATCGTAATTCTACGTTTTTTTTAAGTTTAGAGCTTTCAAGTTTTGTGAGGTTATGGAAAAGTATATAGAGAATAATTTAGGCTAAAAAAATTACATTTGATTTTTGACCGATTTTTGTCATTTGAATCGTACTGTGTCCCCTTAAAAAAGTCTCCAGGCATGAATGCACCTGATATGTCTGATGATATAATTGGAATCCAAACAATCATATAAACTTCGGAAGTGTTTAATTTCCTCTCTCTCTCTCAATATGACTTTGTATTATAAAATAATGTCTCTTAATTATCCTCGTCTGTTCATCAATTTAAGTTTCTTTTATTTATTGATTGTTGGATATTTGCAGTGAATTTATAAAATGATGATAAGCACATTCTTTGCAACATTTGACTTATTCCCCGCATTAAAAGATTCAACCACAAAATCAACCTCGGACACCCCAAAATCTTACAGATATATGAAATCAAGGAATTAGTTTGAAACATATTCAGTTCATTTGAATACCTGAATATGCATATTGAAATATAAGGGTAGACAGATAACCATTATACGAGTATACAAGTGGTAAAATTTACAATTTATATTCCAATATACGTGTAGCAAATAATGAATGATCTATATGACTAGTTTAATATGTACAAGATGATTCCTCTAAGGAATGTAAATTTGTCCTTTTCTAGTTCACTGTAGTATAAACTGGACTTAAACATAATAATCTCAGTTTTCAATTTATATCAACTGAGAATTCTATACCTATTCCTTAGATGTCCAGAGTCTCAAACAATTACGTATTCATTTGATTTAAAACTGTTTTATCTAGTCTTAATTAGTAAAATTTTATGCTATTAGAATTTCCCCTTTTGTTACGTTTAAAAAACAATATTTCGATTTTGATGTTTAGAATTAAAAGTTACAATGTGAATAATTTTTTTATACATAAATAAAAGTCTTCATTTTATTGTTCTCTCATTTTCAGCAATCAATGTTTAATTCGTCTATTGATTTTGTGATATTTGCAACTAAACATATTTTATTTGCTACGTTTATGTGAATCCTTTCGCTTCATTTGTATTATAAATCCCATTGAAAGCTCCAATCTCGAATTTTTTCTTAGTTTTCGGAATCTTATAATGAAACATTTATGGAAAATGAGTTCTGAAATGTATCCTAATCATTTTGAGAGGCAGAAAGACGCATTGGAATTCTTTAGGTAGTAAAAAACTAAAAGTTATTAAAGGGATGACAGTATTTAGAAATCTACATAATTACCTCAAAATGGTCTATAGGGTTTCCTTGTTATAAACGAGTTAGCTCTCGAAAAATATTCTATTATTTCTATTCTCATCCTTTTTTTACAGCGAGCCATTATGATTAAAATTCTATTCTTGAAAATTAATTTCTTTATCTCATCTTCAATACCTGCTGTCCACGTTCTCGAATAACTAAATATTTAATTAATCCGTAACAGTTAACGTCATTAATTTTACCTAAAATGGTGTCTCATGATACATTCATTTCTGTTCTTGGTTATATTTTTAAAAAGTAGATGTTTATTAGATTCAAATGCCTGAGTACTAATTTAATACTCTATAATTTCAACACGAGGAGAAATAAATGTTGTATTTTGACACAGTATGAATTTCATTAGCGCCAAAAATTACTACAGATAATATATTCCATATTTTTCCAGAATTCTCCACAATTTGAACGTAATATAATATTTATGTGTTTGTGTGCCAAAGATTTATTATTTGAATAGTGCATTTTATGGTGTCTCACATGTATTCTAATACGGTTAGATTTGTAAACAGAATTTGAGGGTATTAGAACTCCAAACTGATTATCATTCCTGTAAGCATGATGCAACGTAATAACACTTAATGGAGGTGCATTGACTTGATGCTTACTTTGGCCAGTAACAGTTATTTGTACTTTTATCATGGGTCTTAGTGATTTCAAGCTCAACAAATCTCACATTAATACACTGCTCATTACAGTTTACATTCCAGATAATACATTGTTTTATTGCAAATTATTGGCAAATCACAGATGATTATACAAGTACTGTTGGTTTCAGGACTTCCGCAAACATATACCAAACCATAATATCTATAATAGTACAAATGTATGTACTTCTAGTGATCACACTGCTAGCCAAACTGGAGGGATAGGTGGATTAACTTTTTCCCTACCACCATGAATTTTTCCATATACTTCTAGTGAGTAACACATATTAATTACACGTAATATTGTGTATCAATTAAAAATTTGTCTTAGAAAACACACTTTTTATTGAGAAGGATTTTGTAAATGTTGTTATCATATATTATTTGTAAAACATTTTACTCAGTGCATTGAAAACTAAATAATATATGACAGAGAATATTGTTTGACTTGGAAGTAAATTTTCTTACGGTTCATATCATGTAGCAGGTACGTTTGGTATTAGTATTTTGTAATCTTATAATGTGCGTATATACTCTCCTTTTTTAATGTATATTTCAATTATTTGTATTATTTTCCTCTTCATGCTTCCAAGGCCTAAGTACATCATTTAATCAAATATTTTAGATAAGTCTAGTTTTAATTTTTTTTGTCAAAAGTTGAGAAAAATCCCATGTAAAAAAATTGGAGATACTTAAAAATGATTTAGAACTTGGTAAGTAAACGTCGAGTAAAAATTGCAAGGATGTTTAAAAGTTTTTTTCCCTCAAAATATTTTTTTCTGACATAATACATTCGGAGAGAAAAATAACGTTTTTAATATCTCTAATTTTACAATAATATGAAACTTATAGACAGAAATTTACATCCTATTCCAACACTTGAGGTTCCCATTTCCAGCTTCTTTTACAGTGTATTAGACTCTAAAAAGAAAGTGGGAATTACCTTGGAAAATATCTGCTCTGGGGAAATCTAACAAATTGAAATTTCTCGCAAAAGTCACATATTTTCCATTATGCCTTTAAAATGTCATTCTTCTTTTGTGCTTCTGTTTTTGAAAAGAAGCACAAAGAGTGCCTTAACTTAAGAAGCTTTCAAATCAATTCTACGTTCTGTCATCTTTTTTTTGTTGACTGTCGTAGTGACATAAAAGAAGAAGGAAAAACAAAAGAGACTTCTTTAAAGAAAGGAAACTAAATGTACCTTTTGCAAAACCGAAACATGTACATCATGTTTATGCTTTGTTTTCGTGTTTTCTGCACGTTAAACTGTTTAATATGTTTATTCAATTCAAAAATATTGAATTGAAAAATGCAAACCACAAAAATCCAAAATAAAAGTTCTTTGCAATTTTGTTATAGTAAAGAATTTACATGCATCTAATTTAAGAATTTTCGTAGTAATTGTTCGGCTGTTTTCAATTGTCCAAGAATAATCAATGCAAAAGCAATTTAACAATGAAAAAAATGAGTGGAATATAAAGATGAGAAAATGTAAAGCTATTTTGCATATAAGATTATCTAAATAAAAAGAAATATGTGTGACAGAGAAAAATGTATTTTTAAAATGTCAAAAATATAAATATTTCAAATTTTGTTAATTTCAATGTTCTTCCTACATAATATTGCAAAATAAAAGATGTTTTGAGTTAATAATTGTGTGAGAATATAATGATATCCTTCAAAATTTATTTTTAATGAAGTATAATTATTAGAAGAAAAATAATTTAATACTCTTAAAATTTATTCAAAGGAGCCTTAGCACTTAGAAATTCGCCTTTTTCCCATTCTCAATTCTTCTCTGCATATTACTATGACAGAAGTTTCATTATACATTGTACAGATTTATTCTTATTTCCTTAAAAGTACAAAATGAAGAATGAATTAATGCTTCAAACAACAGATTTAAATGCCGATTACTTGAGCTTACATTACGCGTGTGAGTTGTGAATTTAGATGAAAATGCTTTATCTAAGTTCAATGTAAGCTGGTGTAGGGGAGACCGAGGCAAGGTGTCGACGTTAACATTTTTTTGTTGTTTATTAATTTATTTTTAAGGGTAGTAAAATCAATTTTACATGAACTGTTAGAGTAGTCTTTTGTAGTGTTAAAATATACTACCATTTTATTTTTCAAATAAAAGAAGCAAAAGATAATTTTATTTTTTCATAACCTTACCAAATCGTCATCTTGCCCCAGTACTGGGGCAAGATGGTGACATTGAAAAAGGTTGAACATATTTTATCTTTTGAATGTGTTACATGGTTCATCAAATGATTACTGTACTTACAAATATACTTACAAAGTATCAAACTAAGCGTAATATATTGTAACGTAATGTTGAAGTGTTTAGTTGTGTACCTAACAAAAGTCACAAATAAAAATTCCATTTTTATAATTGGAACATTCCTCATGTCAATACTCTTCGTATTTACAGCACTGGATCCATTCTTATGTTGGAGGTTTCCTCTTCACAAGCAGGGCATCTTATAACACCGTCCTTTGAAGCTGATATAATGGGTATGTTTGGCCTGGATTTTATAGACTTAGGCCTACAGGAACAGTTTCAGTTTTTCTACTCCCTTTTTAGCTTCACGAGCTTCTTTTCTCTGTTTTTTTAAAAACTTCCTGTTCTTCCTTCTGCTTTTCCCTTTGTTGTAGCATTTCTTTGATGGGAGGGCTTGTAAGAATGCTAGAGCTCACAATTTTTTGCCTTTTCTTTTTTCCCCTCACATTATGTTGTTTTAGGAAATGGTTTGAAATAAAAAACACTAACATGTTTCTTTGGTGCATCGGAATCAGCATTTGCCATAAGTTCTGGTTTTTCTGGAGGGTCTATATGCTGGTTTTCTACTTCCGGGTTCTGAGGATCAGCACTATTATTCTCAGTTTCCTCGCCAACAGCATCATGGTTAGTAGTTTTTACCGCAGCATAGTCATGTTCGCTAAACACAAGACGATTATGAGGCTCGATCCCATATTCTTTAAACCCGTTCAACGGCATTTTCAACTGTAGCTGATTTGAAGTAAGTGATGCTCAAAACCTCACCAATATTTTTGTCTGTGATAGTTTGTTCTGGATGAATGACCATAAAGTTGTCATATGCTTGGCTATAGTACGTTTTTAACTGGTCGAAAAATGACGCAACAAGGGGCTGGAGACTGTGATGTGTGCGGCGGCAACTCAACCATGACGATGTTTTTCGCTCTCAATATAACATAGAATGCAAAGTTATATGAGTTTTGTGATTGTCAAAAATCAAGAGTAGGAGATTCTTTTCTTGGTTTCACATGAAGATAAAAGTGCTTCAAAAAAGAGAAAAAGGTACCCTCACTATTCCAGCTGTTATTACTACAGCCGTCTACAATTCCTGGTGGGGCTCTTTCTACAAGTTCAGGAAGCATTCGTTTTCTCGAAAAAATCAAATTAGGTTGCTGGTAAAAGCCAGTAGCTCTAAAGCAACAAATTATTGTTACATTCATACCTATTTAGGGAGGGCTTAGCGGGTGGCAAAAATGTCTTCCTCTGGTCACTTTCATTCGAACGAAACCTTTCCCGATTCGATGCACCCCTTAACCCCAGAAGAGATGGAAGCGCAAGGTCGCGCGGACATACACACAGACAAACAAGTGTTCACAGGATTTAATAGAATGAACAACAATAGTTAGTTTAATAAATTCCGAAACACGGGGCAAGATGACGAGCTCGTCATCTTGCCCCGTGTATCGGATCGTCATCTTTCCCCAGACTGTCTGTTTAAAAATATTCGTTCTCATTACCATGAAGGAAGGCAATTAATTGACATTTATTTATGGTAATAGGTAGTATTTAAACCAAGTTACTCATAAATTTTAAAGTGAAACGTTTTATCTTACCTGTATCTTTAGCAGAGCTTATTTACACATGCATAAAAGTTATATCGTGGCTGCAAAAAACAATCAAATCTTCACAACTAACACAAAAATGGCGATTTCAGCGTGTCTATACTATTGTTTAAGGAACGGCCAAAAGGAGAGCCAGTAGTGTTTATTTGAAGCTGCTACCTAGTGGAATACAGAAAAATTAAGACATTCGTCATCTTGCTCCGGTCTCCCCTACTAATTTACGCATTTCGTTCGCCCAACTTGACGACAATCACGGTATTTCATTTTAAATTTTTGGGAATTTGCAAAAGCTAACAGTTGAAAGGTCTATCTTCCAATAGTTGAATAAAGGAAAATGATATGCCGAACATTAGGGAGATTTGAGGCAGGGCAGTATCAAGTTCCGATTGCTACAGATTTTAATTTAATGCCCAGCATTGTGGGCTAATACTTCAGACTGTTAAATGAGTTTGGATCCCTAAAAAAAGGTCTAGGAAAATTCATCCAAGAACCACTAAGACTAACGAAGATCAATATTTCTTTATTTCAGCGAAACGCAAAAGGATTACTGCAACTAATAAGCAATTTCGTGAACTTCACGCGGCTTGCAGAACCAGTCTCAAAGGTTAAAGTTTTTAGAAAAGTATGTGATAAAGATTTATCCGTATGAAGACTATATTTGGGTTCCGTCCATTTCTGCATGCTGAAGATCCCGTTTGGAAAGGTACAAAGGAGTAGGAATCAGTAGGAGATTATTCTATTGACTCGCGAGTCTACCATTCTATTTGTGAAACCAATGTTTTTCAAAGTATCTTTATCTAGAGCTCTTATGAAAATCATTTGTGTATCCCTTAAGCAACCAAGAAAGAATCTGATATAACGTTGGAGTCTTGCTTGATCTTCAAAGTACATCATATTGAAAGTGGCTCACAAAATCTTTTATGTAGATATATTACGGAAATATCAACGAAACTAAATTTTATTACTTTCGTGAAGTAGATATTTACCTTTAATTTGAAGGAATGAAAGAGATTTAAAATAAAAATAAATATTTCTCCCAGAAATTCAAATAATAATTTCTGAAGACTGCGTAAATGTAAAAAAAATGTTTGTACTCCTACTACTTAGTATTTGAAAAATATTTAATAGACCTTTATTTATTCCTTCATCAAACACTTTTTTGATATTTTTAAATAGCTTTTGGCATTAACGTAAGAAAATCTAACTAGAATCACGTGCAATTTCAATAGAATTTGAAAATTGGATTTTAAATTCGATTGCAGCTCTGAAACGTATAAACATAGTAGTTCTTTTTTATACTTATAAAATAAACTCAGAGTTTACTTTCACACACAAAAAATTGAACGAGCTGTTTTTTTAACGCAAACAAATTGATTCAAACGTTTTCAGTATTCCTTCCAAAAATTCTTAAAAAAAAGAAATAGTTTGAAAGTGCTAAGCACAAAAAAATCTTCCAATATTTATACATACATAAATTTTCTTATTTGTTAAATTTGATATAAGAACATTTTTACATGGACTTTTTACAAAGATTCAAATCTTTAAGAATATCTAAATTCAAAAACCATCGAAATCCTCTTGATTATTTCTTTTTTCCTGGACAGTTAAAGTAAATTCTAAGCTTCAGATATCACATTTAATACCCGGTATTACGCATTGGTAAAGTATTGGTTATGAGCCTTTTAGCTAATGGAAATATCTCATTTTTCTTCTTGCTTTAGACTAATTGAGAGATGAAGATGTTAAAAAATGGAATGCTGTCGATAAAAATCATTGATAAATGCTTTTGACATGCAATTTATTCATTTTTTTAAACTTTTTATAATTAGCTATTGGAAAATTTCCCATTGTTGGGAAATGTGCCAGTCAAAAAATAACATGACTGACGGGGCAGATTAAAATGGTCCTTATTTAAAGAAAAGAAAAAAGAATTCTTGCGCGAAGAAATTATGTTTCGGAAAAACAGATACGCGATTATTTTTTTATTATTTTCGAGGTAGGAAAGAACAGTATAAAATAAGAGGAAAAAAAGATGAAATTATCTCTGTGTGTTTTCTTTTTTTTTGTGTGGTTTGTAAAAGCTAGAGGTTTAGTCCGAAGCAGATTGATACATAATTTCTGATGACATAGTCCTGATGACCTCTAAGAACTCATACGGTCTAGTTAGCTCCTTCCTCCGCTTCAATGTGCTCCAAGCTTTATTGCTGAACAGTCATGGGTCTTTGTTCTGAATGCCTTAAAAATGATATTGCCCTTCAAAAACCACGTCAAAATGTAAAGTATATTGTGCCAATTGTTACCTGAATGCACTAAATGTTCAACTTATCGAAACTCTTCAATGACTTACACATTTTATACTATACTCTGTCTCAAAAAATAAGCAACAAGCAGAAAAGTGGTAATAAAATGAAAAGAATTGATTGAAAAAAATGAAACTTTCATAGGTTGTTGAATAGAAGAAAATTTTTCTCAAGTCAAATATTTTCGTGAAAAGATGTATTCTAATTATAAGAGCTAAATACTCTCTAGATTATGCATAGGCTACTTCCAGGTTGCATAATAAGGGACTTGAACGCATGACTATAGCATCAATGCATTTTCCTATTCCCGAGAGTAAATTATATATTATGAAATCTTAATGACGTCACAAAACAAATTATCAAATAAAACAGCTAGCAATGTCTCATTACGTTCGAAGTACTGAGTTCAAAAACGTCATGGATTATTTTTGTAGATTTTAGTATACGGCGAATTATGATTAATAAATATCATATAATGTGCTATAAAAAGAAATGGAAAACATAAGATGTCCTACCTTTGAAAAGTTCCCAATGGGATGTAGGAAACATACTTCGCACTGCAAAAAAATGGTCTTAAAAAAATTAATTTTAGGTGAAAAGCTAAGTGAATTTCTTTTCCAATTCCTTATTTCAAATTTTCAGTCGTCAATAAAATACTTTCTATTTATCCATTCAAGTTCAAATACATTTTTTTAAAACTTTTAGTGGATGACACTTATTAATACAGATTTTCAAATATTTTCATTAATAAAATTTAAAAAAAAGAATAAATAGTAATAAAAATAATAGTTCAACAGCATATATAGAAAAAAAAGTTCATTGTGCTCCTGTAGCGCAATGGATAGCGCGTTGGATTTCTAATCCTCCGGTCGTGTGTTCAAATCCTATCTGGGATGGCCTAATTTCTGAGAATGTGTGATTTCTTTATTACTATACTTTTTTTTATAAAAATAATTAAAGTTAACTATATAATCAATAAAAAATAGTAACAAACAAAACAAATAGTCCAACACCATGTATTGAAAGGAAAATCGCTTTCTATTTTGTCACTTAATATTGCTATTCTATCATATGTCTATACATATTTATATTAATTGTAGCATTTTAATAAAAAGTAACTAAAACACAAAATTTTTTGTTGTTGACCTAAGTAGGAAATGATTTAAAAAAATATTTATAAACTTGCTACAAACCAATCTCAATGCCTAAAATGTTTTAACACAACATTATTATTAAAAATATAGTTGCATTGTAAAAGGTTAAGTAACACAATAAATTTTTTTCTTAGAGTACAAGGGATGCAGAAAACGAAAAATGTCCGATTGGAATTTATTTATATATTAATTTTCTCTAAAAGCATTCTTTTTCTTAAAACCTGAATTTTTTTTCCAGGAGAATTATTAAATTTTGCTGTTACAGCTTTATACAAATAACGAAGTTCAATATCCCAAAGCTAAAGGAATTGAAAAATGTTATTTCTAAATTAAAGAAAAAATTTATTTTTCTTTCTTATATATACTGAAATACATTATAAAAAAGAAATAAGTTTGTTCTTTCTTTGAATGTTTTTAGACTCTGAAATACAATTCTTCTCAGAATAAGATTCATAATAAAAGTTTAAAATCTTTCGCTATATTCTGAAATGAAACCTCTTTTATTTGCTTGAAGAGAGTTCTGCTTACACACACGATCTTTCTGTGTAAGACGTTGCAAATAATGTATTGCAAGAATGTTTTTCCTTCGAAGAAATTTAGCGAAAGTTATTTGTTTTTCTCTAGGCAAAGAGAAAAACATGTAAGTTTTAAAAAGTAAGATTTGTCCAATGTTCACTCTATTTGCAATTAGAACGCGCCACTTGAACACAGCATATCTTAATTTAAAAAAAAATAACATTGTCCAAAGACATTTTTTGAAAATAATTCGAAATCATAAAACTAAATTCTTTTTTACTAACAGCTCAAAGAAAAAAAAATCAGCTAATGAAACTAGACGTAGAAATAATGAGTAGAATTGCTATTAAAGAGTTAAATGTATATATTCATCCAGTATTTTTTTTTAGTAACAAAAAGTGGTTTTGGTATCTTAATTATAAAGGTCCCTCAACTGTTACTTTTTAAAAAGGAATTAATGCAGAAAATGCATAAAAAAAGCTATTTCATTTTCTTAAAAACACGTTTGATTAATATGGCATGATTTTTACTACTTGAAAAATATCTGACAAATAGAATTCTTATTTTTTCCAGCTTGAACTAAAGCTTTGTTTTAATCAATTTTTTTCTCCTGAATTATTTCATTTGGATTTAATTACATATTTTCCTTCATTAATTGTTCTTTCATGCGTCTGTAAATTGATATATATATATATATATATATATATATATATATATATATATATATATATATATATATATATATATTTACACTATTGATCTATTCAAAACAGTTTTAAACTGTAGAATATGAATTCAGTATATAAATATAAAAATAACTTTCTTCCCTTTAGAAATATTCTAGTTATTATAACATAGATAGCAGTTTTTAATGAAATTTCGATAATATTAATAACAGATTGCGATTAATATTTTTGTATTTCTTTTTGTAAGGATTGTGACGCAAGGGAACATGAAACTTAGAAGAAAAATGAGACATAGTAGCTGATTTAATACATCAAGATGACAAAAAACAAAACTTCATTAACACGTGATATTTGCTTTCTGGTAATTCCTAGGGGAAAAAATATAGTTTGAGCAGAATATCGGCTCTCGCTAAAGGAGATTGTAATTTTATCTGAGAGCAATATATAAACATTTTCAGCTAAGTGTGTTCTCTTAATCTCTCTCTTTCACTCATACACCCACTCACTCACGCACGCACATAGGTTTGGAGTGCTTCTTTCGGCTCCCAAAGGATGTTTTTGTTAGAAAATTTCTTTTCAATTAATTACATTAATCAATTCTCATACAAACCAGTCAAAAATGGTAAATTCGTTTTACTGATCGTTTGAATGTCTTCTCTATCCTTTTGATTGATTTCATGAATTTTTATACACGCTTCTGTTATTTTTTACATTTCTACTATAATATTTCTTGTTGTTAATGGTAGATTTTATAAAATGAAAGCCTAAAGTATAGGAATAACAATGTAATAGATTGGATCTCCACTCTTCGCATGCACGCACACACTTCTATTGCACACTAGCGATAGAAGTACGATGAATAAAAAGTGATTTTAGATTTAAATTGCATTTCATTTCGTGCGATAAAAAGTCGCATGACTATTAAATAAGTATGCCAAGTGCTTGTTAATTGCAACCAATTTAATGCTAACTTTAAGTAAAAGCTACAAAACAGGATTCGAAGAACTAGAATTATTTCTTTATGTGTCGCAATTCCTAGGATGTCTTTTTTTAATAAAGGTTCTGGAAGGAGCACGTGATAAAAATATCTTTGTCCTTTTCACAAAAAGTTATCATATTAATGTTTGATATGTAGTTTTATTATGTATATTATTTTGATGTTTTTTTATGATAATTTTTAGGGTTCTTTTTCTCTTAAATGTATTTAAATACTTTAATATATTCGTTGCATTTCGTCAGGAGCTCAATGAAAGACAAGCTTATCTTTATAAAATGTTTATTTTTTGAAACTATTAACTACTTCCAACTGATGCAGAATCGTAGGAATATGTCTTGTGTGATTGAATAGTGTAATTAACGTCTCACTATAAAGCAATACGAGGCATATTGGCGACGGATTTCGTAATTTTGAACCATGGTCAAGTGCCGAGGGCGACACTTGGCTAGCATCCCGCATCTTCTAACTCGCACCCTTTGTGCCACGACAAATTTAACCTGCATCAGCCATTATATTTTTTTTTTATCAAAGTTGGTTTGATTTACCTGAAATTAATTTTTTAAAATTAATCTCAATGATATGATAAATAAATTATAGCTTAAAAAAAACTAAAAAATACTGTTTTATGGCTAATTGAACAAAAAAGTAAAAAAAAAAAATTCTTAGTATAAGAATAAAATAATAAAAAGAGAAAATTTTAATGTCATTGTAGTAAAAGCGTGGGGTGCTCGATATCAATTGTTATAATTTCTTACTAGTTCTATTCCGAAATGCTGAGTTACTGTAATAATGTAGTACAAAGCACCCCATGTTTTTACCAGAGTGACATTAATTTTCTCGTTTATCATTTTATTCTTATATTAGGAACTATTTTTTTTACTTTTTAGTTCGATTAACCACAAAAACGTATTTTTTTAAACTGTAATTTATTTTTCATTTTTTAGTTCGATCTACAATACAATGAACTTGTTTTTAGTTTTTTAAACTATCATTTATTTATTGATAAATGAATCTAAAATGCGTCCTTTTTTAGAATCTGGAACACCCATTGGCATCCTATCAGTGCGTCAATACGGCCTAGTTTGCAAAATGTAGGATCCGCCACCTGAAGAAAATGGGGAAGAGCTAAGTTTGAAATATTTCACGCGGGAAAAGGTGTAAAGTCAAATGATATTTTTCGCTAAGAAGAGCTCAATATCCTCTCTGAAACTTGCATCAACATGAGACATAAAAGTACCCGTTTTGAATCAAAGAGTTTGTGAGAAATTATTTAATCTGGGGAGACCTCTGAATCAATTCTCAGCTGTTTGGTAAAAGGAAGCAATGAATAATGTTTCATTCCACTGATCCGACAAGAGAACTTAGAAAAACCGACTTTATGTCTCCGTTTAGTAGTTAGATCATAAGTTATTTTTCCCCCGTTCACGAGTT
Source organism: Trichonephila clavata (assembly GCA_019973975.1). Classification (NCBI taxonomy): domain Eukaryota; kingdom Metazoa; phylum Arthropoda; class Arachnida; order Araneae; family Nephilidae; genus Trichonephila; species Trichonephila clavata. The sequence continues at coordinate 30,652 of BMAO01001743.1, read as the reverse complement.
TTCAGATAAACAAGACAGTTGTTTTTTTGGTAAGAAATTGCTGACTCACCCTCTCCTGTTTTCACATAAAGAACACTTTTAGGGTTGTAACTTAGTTTTCTAGTCACTAAATCTGGAAATAGTTAATCTTGATGATCTCGATCAGGACAATGGGACAAAATTATGAAATTATTATATTGTCATCGGTCCTTGACAAGTGTGCAAAATTTCAAATTATCTGACCTCTTAAAGTGGGTGAAAATCGAGTTCAAAATTTCCGTTACATACAAGTGAAGCTTATAAAAGCATATTAAAAAGGAATTAAAGGATGAAAACTGGTTTGTATTATAGGTCCACAAAAGATGCCTACAGATAACTTAATGTTCAATGGCTTTTCCAGTACAGATTCGTCAGTACTCATACTCAAAGCAGTTCCAGTTTTATTGGAAGTAACATGTATATTTTGTGTTCTTGCCAGCTTAATAATGAGTTATAATCTAATTAGTAGTGTTAAATATTTAGTTAGAATAGGATAGGTATTATATCCTATGCTTTCTTAAAAAAATTTAAATCTCACATATATCTTATTAATTGTTAAATAAATGGAAGATATATACTACAGATTGTATTTGATGTGTCTTCAGATGCAGAGCTTTATAAGTTTGGAATTTTTTGATTGCATATATTCTCTGAATTATTTTTAGTTAGTTAATTTCGTGTGTGTGTGTGCTTGGTGGAAGCTTCCCTACCCACACACTAGCAATCTATTTTGTGATGTCATGTCAGAATTTTAAAAGTTTCTTATTTACCCTACGAATCCTTTTCAGTTGTATTGAAATAACTAGTTACTGTTTTTTTCTTAATAAAAAAGATGATATCAAGGACCCAAGCTAATTTTTTTTATCAATAATAATTTTCAAATATGCAACGTGATGAAACACTTGAAAGGTTTAGTAATTCAGATTAAACATTGGATTTCTATTAAAGGTTATTGCTCTGCACCTAAGCTTATTTCCCCAGTTTCCAGGAAATTACTGCCATAAATTTGTTCTAGAGAAATTCTCTGATTTAAGTTAAACAATCTATATTTAACTGTATATATGGTAAGAGCATATAGTTAAGATATAATTAACGTTTTTATTGCCTCCATGTTCTTGAATATTATCTTTGAAGTTCATTAATCATGGTGTATCGGCTCTTCGTAGTGAGTCATAAAAATAAATCTATAATATATAGCCATGATCAATCATGATTCCTATGCGAACTTCTAAGTAAGTGATTTATTTTAGGATATCGAACTGATTATTTGTTATTTTAAAGGTCGACATAGTAAAATATGAGTGTTTTAAAAAAAATCACAATGAAGATGTTTTTGATGGATTTTGAGTTGGTGGTTAGATTTGTTTTTAAGTCAAATTTAAAATACACTTTATTATCTCATTTAACCGATATTTTGTGAACCAAAAAGCGTCTTTTCACAGAACTAATTCCCCTTTTGAGTCCTTTCTCTGAAAAAAATATATAAACGTTTTTCGTGATGCTGTAATAAATTTACTTGGTCACTAAAATGATGCCAACTTGGCTACATCGTCAATATTTTGCCAAGGTTTCACCGAAATGCCATTAAAATGTAAGGGACGCCATTGATGGCGAATATTATAATTTTTTTATTATAAAATAAATACAACAAATGTAATATTAGCTTAGTAAAAATCCAGATCAAAGTTATTTACACTATTTTAAAATGGGACATAAATTAAACCAGAAGATTAAACATTCATTACGCAAAATATGCTCTATATACAATAAAGTTTTTCGTGACGCTGTAATAAATTTGTTTATACATAAGGTATTGTTAGTAAAAATGGGTCGTAAAAAGTTGATTTTATCTGAAAAGGAGCGCCCAGTACGAAATATGTGAAACCAAATAGAGGACTAAATTGGAGGAACAAATTAAAATGCAGAGATGATGACTTGAAATTTATTTCTTTTTCTGTTTACAATATATTGAAAAAAATAGAACTACATAATACATGTAAATTACAATTTTTTAATTGGAGCAATGAGTATGAACAGTTGTATAATTTGTACAATAAGGGTTGGTTCGCCAATAGAAGGACAAATCTCATTTAAAAAAATTCTTAAGACATTTAAAAAAAACTTTTTTTTTGTTAAACGAAGCTCTTAAAACGTACAATGCAGAAAAACTTGCATAATTAAAACATATTTATGAAGAATATTGAGTTTTTGGTTCTTATCAGTATCTTCTTTTTTAAAACCACATACATTATACGTTTCTCAAATTAAGTTTTTTTTCGGATATTATATTGGCTGTAATTTTTTTCCGTAATACATAAGTTTTTGGTAGAATTTTGTACATAGCATTCCTTTTCTTTCTTTCCATTTCTTTCTTATTTTTTTTTAAAAAGAAATCTTTCGGAAAATGGAGTGTTTTTCTTTTTATTTGTATGAAAAATTTCAAACAACTTAAAGCGAATACTAAATGCATGTCATCTTGACATTCATTCAAAAGAAAACCATCATATTTTTCATCTTACGCAAAGCCATTTAAATGCAGATATTTTAAAAAATAGGCTTCAGCGAATAAGTGAGATCATATTTTTCCAGAAGCCTGGGGGATCCTTTCTTTTTTCACCTATTTTTGTCTTTGGAATATAAAAAAGTTCTTACATTCTTTATTGATCACAATTCTTATTTTTGAAAGATACGAACTTGTTACGTTGAAGGGAAAAATGCGATGTGACAGGATATTTTTGTAAATGTAAAATTGAGAATAGAGAGTAAAATTGAGAATTGAGAATACTCTCCATTTTAGAATTCTGTCAAAGGAAACTGAAACTTGTAAATCCTGGTATTAAGGGAAAATTGAAAATTTTATCACTTTTCAAAAAACTGTAAAATTTATCAAATTAAAATTTATAAAACGTTTTGTAATTCAACTTTTTTTTAGCATTTCTAATATTTATAAAAATAGTAAATGCAAGGAAAAGATGCCTTATACTTATGATATGAACAGTAAAAGGAATTGTATTTTTCATAGAAAAACCATTATAAAAACAATTTAATTTTTTCACTTCTTTTTAATTTTATTTAGTTTTTGGAACCAAAACTTATTTTTATAAACATGATTAAAATATTTAAAAATAATTAAACCAAATTGGCTCTTATTTTACCTATTTTTCTTCATTTTAAGAAAAAAGATTACATTTTTACGAAGAAATTAAAAAAAAAGAACACATAACTTTAAGTGAATATTTTATGTTTTTTCAACTTTTAAAGGATAATAGAAAAAATTCTATATTTTTACATAAAAGGACTGCCAATTATTTTTTATTTATTTATCCATTTATATGCACCTCAAAATCTTTATCTTTATTAAAGTATCATTAATACTATTTTATATGCAAATAACTCAACCATCTCACAGTTCTAGGACATTCCAAGCGTAAATTTCTTGTGATAACAGCTAAAAAAAAAGTTTTTTTTTGTTTGTAAATCATGAGCAAGGTTTAAATAGTTAATAATAAAAAATCTTATTTTAAACAATGTTAAGTAGCTGAAAGAGTTTATAATTAATCATATTCAAATACATATATAATTCCTGCTTTAAAGTATAAAAGGTATGAAAACTGCAACGTCCTTGCGTTTTCTTTCATTTAGGTTTAAAAGAAATTAAGAAACTTCGGGTGAAAAAAAATTACAATATTGAAATACCTCAGAAATATCCTGGGCTTAATTAACGACACTTTCCTTCTTTTAGAAGGATATATCTCATTTTAAAATTGTTTTCTTTGTCAGCTTACGAGCATGTTGGAGAATTCTGGGTTTTTCTTGTAGCTGTAAGCAATGTTTTACGGGATTTAAGCATTATATCAAGATTATGTGAGCATTTTCTTAGTCGTACACGCATATAAGGGTTTTTGGATCTCTTTGATATTTTGTACAATATATATCTTCTGGACACATCACCAAAATATACCATGCAATATTTTATTAACATTTTTTTCTTTGTTTCACTGTTGATACTGAAGACTGACTGACTAATAGCCGAGATGATGATGATGATGAATGCCCAAAGGAAACGAGCCAACAACCCTCACGTGCAGACTTTATTGTAAAAAAACAAAATTTACATTTTATACAATTCCAACATTCTTACAAATACTTAAAAAATAATAAAATTATCCAAAATAAAGGCACCATCAAGACAAAAAAAAAAAAAAAAAAGACAGGAAGCATAAATAATAGTAATATTTAAAAAAAATGTTTCTTTGGAATCAAATTTTCAGTTGACGTCACCGCTTCCTGTTGATATCCCCCCCCCTTAATTGGTCCTTCAGTTTAAAAAAAGAAGTGATTCCCAGCACCTGAAGGAGGATTACTTTTTTTGAGATTTCCTCTCCCATTTTTTAAAGAAACACAAAGGAAGAAAGCAGCAGTGAAAAATAAGTAAAGAAAGAAAGAAAGAAAAAGGGGAAAACAAGTGAAATTATTGAATTTAATTGGAGATATCTTTTTTTGCTAAAAAAAACAAGAAATGAATCTCAAAGCTTACTAATATTGTTAACCAAGAGTTAAACCAAGAAGCTGCAAAATATTGTGTGAGAAATATAAATAGGGTTTGGAGATTAAGAAGAAAAAAAAAAGCAGGAAACATTTGGGGAAAGAAAGGAGGAAAAAAAAACCCGCTTGTGTGTGACCACACAAGAGTACCGACCAATCCCACCTAAGGAATTTGATCCCGGATTGCGGAGGCACATTTAATACACACACACACATGATCTTAGATTGGAGTGAATGAATGGATTTTTAACGCTAGATTGGAACCAGGCATTTTAGCATTTTGCGATGGAGAGACCAAACGGAAATCTTTAGTCAGAGAACATGCGAACACCTTATGGTCAGCGTACCCAACAGAACCACAAAGACAATTGGGAGTAGCTTTTAATTTGAAGCGATAGTCGAGAGAACAGTCACATCATACGACATAAAAGCATAGCGACAATTGTCTCATTGTTCCCCATCCATACACAGACAACACTTTCATTACAGGCCTCTGTGTCATTCCGTATCATCGCAAGGTTCCTGGATGAAGGACAGTTGCTTTCGCGGCGCCCATTGTATGCACTGCCAAAGATATCCTCCTACCGTCTCCTATGTTTGGAGTGATGTCACACTCGAAGAGATTGGACATCAACCGAAGGAACTCAGATCCTCTTCAATGATGAAGCTAGATTTAATTTGGGCAGTAATGACAATCGCATATGTGTGTTGAGGCCCCTTAATAAAGGTCCCTTTTCTGCCGGCACACTGCTGTCACAACTGGTGTGATGGAATGGAGGGCCATTGTATACGACACAAGGTCACTCATAATATTGATCCACTACACCATGATATTCCAGATGTAAGTTCATGATATTCCTCAGCCGGATGTGTTGCTACTCATTGCACAGCTCCTAGGTGCCATTTTTTAACAGGACAATGCTATGCTTGTTCACACACAGCAAGTGTTTCAAAGAACTGCCTTCACCACATTTTCACCTATCCCTGGCCTGCTCGATCTCCAGACCAATCAAACATATTTGAGATACTTAAGGATAGAAAATTGAACAGCCTAAGAGTTTGGTCGAATTAGAGGCGCGTTTATAGCAATTATGGAACGAAATGTCGCAGGACATCACATGGGATTTATATGCCTGAATGCCCGACCATATCACATCACGCATTCGTGCTAGAGGTGGCCTAATAGGGTACAAAAACCTCCTTTAATTTATAATATTTTCTACACATAATGGTAATTTTGCTTTAATTTTGTAATCACTTATTTATATCAACGTTATAATTAAGTATGTAAAATTTCGTTTTATTCTCACAACTCTTTCTTGGTGCGCAAATGTTTACAGCATAAGTGTATACATAAGGTTAAATACGTGTATAAACATTTATATGTCAAACTTGTATTGAAGTTTTTTATAATTGCTTTGATTCTTTAACAACTTTGAATGTGGGTAAGTTCAGAATAATTAAAAATGTGTCAATTTGGAATGATCAGAAGTTTCATTAAACACACAGTCTACAAAAGTTTCTATATAGAAACCTGTTAGGTTTTTGCTAGGCTTTTGCGAAGAATCAAAATTTTCCAACACATTAAAAATTAATTAATATAGCATATACTTAAAAAGTAACCTACTAATAAACAGTTAAAAAAATTAGTATTTTTTTCCTAATTATTCAAAGATCATTTAAATCTTTATCACTTTTTCACAGAATTTCTTAAGTATCTATAGTGATCGATTCATTGGTTACGAACGTAGCATTTAAAAAGTACAAGAGGACCACTGGAGACCACGTAATTTTGAACCATGGCTTAGTGACTAGGACTGCACGTAAGCATGCACTCTACTTTCTAGACCACGTCACCGTGAGTACTTTGATCCCTGATAAGTTAACTAATCAAGTAAGTTAATAAATAAAAAAAAACTAATTATATTTTATACATCCATATACTTCTACTAATGCCGAATATAATCTGTTGATTTATGAATTATTTATATATAAGCAAGATTTCTTAATTTAGATACAGTTAAATGTGGATTTTGCTCTAAACTTTTAAATAGATAAAATTAAACTAAAAACTTTCAGCCCTGCTACATTATTTTTCAAAATAGAAAGAATGCCTGTTTATACCAATCAGCTCTAAACAGATTTCTTAAGCCTCAACGCACTCCTTATATTTTAATCAGAAACATTTGTGGCATAGTTAATCTATGTACCATAAAATCTGGCGTATAACACGCACTTCTAATGCATAAAGTAAGATCGAAATTTACGGGTACTCGTTATATGCCTAGTATAAAAATGAGAGCTTTAAAAATAAAAATAAAAAGATAAGCATGGAAAAAATTTGATTTCTACATATATCAAAGTACTGTATATTTAAAAGAAATGACATTCTTTCTGAACTTAAAGTGTTGTAGTTGTAAAGGTATTCTACTTTTTCTAAGGCTTGGAATAATACCTAGAATAAAAATAACTTCAAAACATAAGAGCATTGGCCCCGTAAATTTCAGGTCCCTTCAAGAAAAAGGGGGTGCGCGTTATACGGCGATTATACCTAAAAATTATTAAAAGCAGCTTAAAAGTATAAGTGACGCGTTACACGCCTGATTTTACGGTACCTTAAGAAAGTCTATAAGAAATATAAATCCATCTCAATCTATATATAGGTAAAGAAAATAGAAAATAAAGCACAGATAAAAATGAAGATTTTTCAATTCACATTTTGCAAAAAGTATGGAATTGAAAAGAAGTGTCATGAAATGAGGTTTATTGTCAAACAATTTCTCTCTCTCTCTCTCTCTCTCATAGATGATATTTTCACTACCAAAAATAATACTCTTTTGGGTCTGTTTCCTGATTTTTTAGCCTGTCTGTAATCTATTGTTTTTGTAAGACTGTGTACAAAAATACTGCTGTTTTTGGAATAGAAGTTTGATTTACAAAAGAATTTTAAAAGTTGCATGCGAAAATATATTTTGTGTTTTCTTTCATGTTTGCTTATTCTTTTTTCCTTTTTCACTCTTTTTTTCAGCGCTGAAATTCACATCCTTTCCTTCACTGTTTGTTCTCTGTTGAGGTGTTGGATTTCGGAAATATTTCCTTCCAAATTATTCAATTTATTTTCGCATTTTCAAGGTATTTGAAATGAAATTAGATGATAGCATAGAATTCGAAGTTAGAAACAGCTCGACTGTTATATATGAAAAATAAATGCTTAAAATTTAATTTTAAAAACCTGTATATTTTCGGCAAGAAAGTACTAACTAGTATCCTATAATTACAATACAATGGAATACAATACAATATAATAAAATATAAATATATATTATTGCAATTAACATTGATACGAGTTTGTGATGATTTATTTAATCAGGTCACTATTAAAAATGATAAAAGGTTATTACTACGTTAAATACTGAAATACCATAAGTTAGTTCAGTAAATTGCCATTCATCACAAAAACCTACACTCATGTCCATAAATTAAGGATAATTCAGAATCACACAGAAATTGAACTCTAAAATAAAAATTTCACCTTTAGAATTATCACACACATCTTGAAGAAGAATATGCAAATTACAGAATATTATTACAAAGCAACATTAAAAATAGTATTTCACCACATCCATTACATTTTATAAATACACGCATGTCACTTTTTTTGCAATGAAACTAATGATTATATAAGAAGGCGTAACTCTACTGAAGAAACTAAACTAATCCCTAATGTTTATGAAAAAAATTCGGAGTATAAAGGAAGTAACTGGAGAAACAGAAAAAATAAGGAAATATTAAGTAAGAGAAATTGTCCTTCATCCTTCCTTACTTTTCTTCATTAGGAAAGATGGAGTAAAAGGAATTAGTGGAATTTTCTGACTGAAGTCAATGTAATCAGGTGTAAATGCACTTTTGTAACATAGTTAATTCTTCAGATCGTATAAGTAATGCTAATGATCATAATAGGTAATCGATGAAAATAAAATGTAAGTAACAGTTAATGATGTCAGTTCTTTAATACGAATAAGAAATCACATATTTGAATATTTATAACCCTACGGTATCTGATGTTATTTATTTTTCTTTCTTTTTTACAATCTATAAACTCCTTAAACCTACAAATGGAATCTTTACAAAGGTTACTTTCATAATTGCTCAACCTCTATCATTTCCATCAACTTTATTTTTTTTATATCATTTTTACTTTATAAAAAATATCTTAAATAATTATTCCTATGAAAATCGAATTTTAGTGAATAATCTTTGGATCTTTACATAATGTTACACAATTCAGAGCAGAATTTTTTGGATTTTATTGTACAAATGCAACTTTCATTAACCATCTCTTTACGTATCCCGCCATTTCCACGGGCAACGTAGTTGTAGCAAAATATGCGCAAACCGCGATTTCGTGGGGATGCATTTTTTCCCGACTGTTTACCTGTGTAGCCGTTACTGTTTCCGTTTTTGTTTTAATGTTTATTTTTTATGATATAATTCTATATTGACAAAAAATAGATATTGTATATATTTCAACTTTAAAATGTAAATTTAACATGTAGATTTGTAATATGTAATAAAAAATACCGCAATTTTCGGACCTATTTTGTTAAAAAAATATTACTCTATGAGAGGGTTAAAAGCAGTCTTTTTCATGTAGTGAAAACGGTCACGAACTCATGGCAGGCGTGTCGTGAGTTCCAATCCTAGTGCCAGTGAGGACTCGCCATTTAGAGGTGCTGGTGCAGGTTAAATCCTCAAAGTCCTCACGATAGCGTTGTACGGAAGTTAAGAGAGAGAAGTGCCCAGAGGTTCAAATGTTGTAATCTTCACTTGGCAGTGGCTCAAAACTATGAGGTTCGTCACCACTAGCCTTCACGTTGTTTTAAAATGCAGCGTTAATAAACATTCGTTCAATCACGCGTTTTTTAACATCAGCATAACTTTAACGTAACCCTTTTTAATACATTCTTTCTTGAAAAAATATAAAAAAAATAATGGTAGCTCAGTTTCAGAATAGCCATTACCAGTGTTTCATTCAGCATCGAATGCCAGTTAAGTAAATTTTTGTATGAAAGAGAATTTTTGAGATTATATGATCTCATTTCTATTTTATTTTAAAGTTTATTACACCGAAATATAAAAATATAAATTAAAAAATTAATTTGTGAGAAAATGTTTAAATGTTAAAAATATATATATTAATCTAAAATGCACATAATGTTTATTCGAAAGAATAAGGACATTCACAAATGCTCTTTTTAATTCAAAGAAAACTAATTTGAAATTCATTTAAACTCAGCCATTTATCTTATGATAAAGCATTCTGTTTTTACTAATGTTTACTTTAAATTACATTTCCTTTAAAGATTATTTTTAATGGTTAAAACATTATAATCTGTTTAGTGAAGGAGAAAAAAATCCTAGCTTATATAACGGGATTCTAGAAAGTTCATTTATCAAAATAAATTGAGATGGTTAATTTACCTCAAGCAAATATGTGTTGGGGATAATTTTCATTTTTAAATTACTTCTTGAGATGTAATTTTTCTCATGTCATTTATGTAATTGAAACATTCTTTAAAATTACATTCGAGCTTATTTTATATTAAAATAAATGAAATTATAAAAAAAAGTGAGTGAAATTCTCAGGAATTCTTTAGATTAGTACTCTATTTAAATATTAAAAGTTTTATTATGTTGTAATTATTCATCTAATTTACTATAAGGGAACAGAAAAACAGATATATATTTTTAAAAGATTTTAAAACAAATTTGCCTTTAATTTATTTAAATAACACTGTTTCGGTGAAATTTCATACTTTGGTAGCAATTTATTTGCTTTTATAAGCAAGTCTAGTTACGTTAAACACAAAATAAAAAAAAAAGGTTTGAAAATATTTTCATTGTCTTTTTTCCCCGTCTTTTCAAGAAAATGTTAATGATCAATTTCAAATTTGTCTACAATAAAGTTTTTAAAAAATGTATGTTGATTTAGAGATTTGCATGAATCTTTTAATGGAATTTTTTTCTTAACGTCTTACTTTGAAGTTGAATGAGGACTGTTTGCGAAGAATCTTGCAATGCTGGTCCTCTGTTCTAAAATTCCTTTCATCTATATTAATTTATCATAGTTCATTCTTATAACATCTCTATTTACTTTTAATCATCTATAGCTTCTTTGAAAAAATATATATTCATCCGCTGCATGCCTTAATTCTATTGATGGCGACATATTTAGTAAATTCAGGAAAGAAATTATACAATTCAAATTTATTGAAAGCTTTCATTTCTAAAGTAATGTATGCATGCTTATTTTATGCGTGCAGACACTCATGAAAATGTCCTCCAAGGAAAATTAATTCCCTAGGGAATGAGTACGAATTAGCGAGGAAACGGGTTTTATAAAGTACTATGTGATGCGATGTAGAAAGAGGAATTAATTCATAATGCTACCAAGATTTTTTAAATTTAGAAAGCGAACAAACGTATTGGTTGCTTGTAAAAATGACCGATTGGCTAACGGATAGAAATATTAAAGATAAAAATCCTTTAGAACCCATTTTCCGCAATTTTAACTAGCGTATTTCTGGGAAGGAGACAATATTTCTTTAAATATTATTGAAATTAATTTTTAAAAATGAAAAATTGAATTTTCCTAGACTAACAAACATTAAAAATATACATATAAAGAGTTTTTATTGAATAGAAATTTCAGATGAGTAATTTCCATTTGAGCAAATAAATTATTTGTCTTCAAACTACTAAACAAGTTTTCAAAGAGCATATTTAAAGAGGAGGGTTTAAATATTTGCTTAGAATATAAACTACATATAAATACATTAATTCTTAAAATTTCTTGATAAATATATGTTTTTCACAGGAACATTAATAAAACATATGGCTTTTCAGTAATAGTTAAAAGAAATATGAATGTATTTTTCTTGAATATATTCACCATTTTTTAAAAGCAACGCTTACAGTTAAAGGAAAACTTTTAAACTTTCAATGCGTAAATTTCATAATCTTTATTGTGAAAAAATATTTATATGTGTGTATTATGATATCTTCTCTTACAAAAATAAAATGAATTTTTAATGTCTTCTCAATTACGCGCGGTACACGTGATTTCAAATAAATAGAATTCAATGGCAATAAGAGGAAAACTGATAATAAATATGACATATAGTTTTATTTAAAAAAAGCAATTTTAAAAAACTATTTAAAATTAGCTAAGTTTTTAATACTATTAAAATATAAACACACATAGCACGGATGCACACAAAATAATAATTAGATATATCTTTAGTCAAATCTAGTTTTAGAAAATTAGAACGGAAATTAACATCTATATATGAACAAGCGTTCTTTAAGGTCATTCAACGACCTGAGAAGAGATACTCTTGTCTCCTTGCGTACAACTTTAAGAACTCAATAATATGTTGAAGAAATCTTGCGTCTGGTTGGGTTATCCTTAATAATACTGCATCATGGAGCCATCATTCCCCAACAATTCAATACCAGGCTCAAGTGGCTGGCTTCGTGCTGTTGTTACTCTTCATTGACTAGAAAAGTCTCCAGATTTTTTTCCAATGGAACAAGTAACGAATAAGTTAGACCACCAGATTTGGGTACCTTAAAATTTCACGAATTTGTAAAAACAATTGACTGGTGAAATGTCCCTTAAAATAAAGTAAGGAAACTTAACCATTCTTTACATGGTTCGACTTCTATGGTGAGGTTTATCCAATTACTTATTCTAATGTTCAGTGTGCATGGAACTGCTAGAGATTAATGGATCAAACGGCTTTAGATTTTTAATCATTTAATTATTTGTATATGAATCTGTTACATCTTTGATTTCAATTGCAATAACTATTTTATTCATGGTGCATCGGGTTTTTTTTTCAAAAAAAATTCCACTCGCGCATACACACACGCATGCACACACATATACACACTATTATATATATTCTGGTCAAAGAATTACTCACTATATTTCTTTGCCTAAATGGTATTTTGGCTGGAAAGATGGTTTGTGAATCAAAGCCTTTTTCAACAGTAATGAATGAATAAAAGTGACTTTAGTTACCAACTTACTGACAAATTTTGTAGCCAAATATCAGCAGGATATAAAATTAGTAATAAAAATAGATATATCAGGAAAAATTGGAAATGGTCTAAGATGATTATTTCACGAGAAGTTTCTAAAAGCATGTCTCCAGCCTACATAAGAATGATGCAGAGAAGTAAATTTGCAGTAGGAAGCTTGTGAAAGTGACACACTGTGTGCTTTTTCATTGACTAAATGCGATATTGTAACTACAGATTCTTATTGTTGTGTGAAGTTTGAATTCATGCTGTTGGAGATTTTTATGTATGTTAATCGATTCCTTAAATAAATCTTTTTCTAACAACTGGATAGTTCTAGAATTAATCATGTGATTTATTCCGATAGAAACTGTCTGTTAATTTTAGATTAAACATGGTAAATATGGGCAATGAGGTAATATAGGTTCATTTAAGCAAATACCTATAATACACATAATGGTTTTGAGTTGTGTGTGGTGCATTTGTATTGCTGCTTTGGTAATGCTCAAGTGTCATGGTGACTGTGTGTTTTGTTTGTGTTGTTGTACGGTTCAAATAGAAGTCCAAACAGACCATTTCTAATGTAAGTATACCTGCCTCATACTTTAAGATGGGTTGTTAAATTTTAGTTATCTTACTTAGGATTTAACAAGCAAAATTAATTAATTTTACATGAACCCAAAAATATGTGAATCGATGGGAGTGTATGCATATCTTATGTGAGTGTAGTATCCATTGGTGGGAGCGGGTGGTTTTGTTCTTTCTCTCTTTGACAGCAAAATTGCCAACTATTGAATAATGTCATTTGAACAAATATGGGCTGTAAAATTTAGGGTAATATGAGCAGCACCGAAATTTGATGAAGTAATGCTTTCCAATATTATTCCCAAGCCATCCTCTCATCTACACGTCCTTTGAGTTCTTCCTTCCACAAACTTCTTTTTTATAATAACTTTGGCCAAGTTACAGGAGAACATAAGCTTCATCTACTGTAACTACTGAATTCTCGAAGTCAGCATCATCATTTTTTGAGAAGTTGAGTTCAATTCCAGCACGTTAAACAACTTGCAGAAATCGTGAAAGACGTAAGAACTTCTGCACTTCAAACCGGAACTTCTGCATTTGTCAGCTCTCTGACCGTTGTAAGAGAGCTGACAAATGCAGAAGTTCCGGTTTCTACAGAGTAGAGAGTTGCCAACAAAGGTCCTAGAAAAGGTGTTGGGGAGAAACTTAGACTACCAGCAAGTGTCAACCAACACACTGAGCCTGCCTTTGTCCTGTCTGTGGTGCTAACTATTATGATGACAATCAAGGGAATGATGGGTATTATATTTCCTTAGTTATTATATTCTATGGTCAGAGAGACGGTTATAATTCCATTGTATCTTTTATTCTCAATTTAATAGTTCAGTCCATCTTTTGGCATTTTTGTTTATTTTGCAAAGATTACAGAAGACAAGTACACAGTACAAAGAACATTACATGACGCTGACTCTACAAGCCAAACGAGTATACATCTCTTGGATGACTTGCAGCGACATCTGTACATTTAATATTTAATTTACAACAACGGGTGCAATTCTGTGACTCTATTCTGTGACTCTCCCCTTTATTTATCTATATTACTGGTTTGAAATAAATCAAGAAGTAAAAAATAATTTTAAGTAATGTTAAAATTATTCTTTCTTTTATTAATAAAATTACTTTGTGTAAGTTTAAAAATCTCAATCATAAACTATTTAAAATAAATCAACTACTTGGAAAATGCAATAAATGAAAAAAAAACACTAAAATTAGTTTGCGGGAAATATCTAAATTACCTATAATCAAGAATATTTCATTATAAAAAGCAAGGGCAAAAGAAAAAATCACTAAATTATATTTTTTAAAAATAATATAATAGTCATGGCTTTATTAGAATATCAGAAGATATTCAAATGCAATTTTTTGACCTATTCCAGATTTTTTTTAATATGATTCAAAAACTCTATGAAGTTTTTCTTTAATATTTAAAAGAAGTGAAGAAAGCTGAAAAAATTATGTACAAATTAATAAATGCTAGGATTTTATAAATAGAGGACGGTACTTTTACTTTACTATTTATCTCATCTTTAGATGCTTTGGTTGAGAATTGGAACATTAATTTTCAGTCGAATAATGATATACAAGATTTGATATCTCAGTTGAATAAATCATAATAGATCCATTTGCTATTTGAAGGAATTTATTGTCACAACGCTAGTTTGCTTAGGTTATTTGAATAGAAGTGATATGGCTGTGGTAAATATTTGATATTGTATTCAAAGGATAAATATTTAAGTCCCATAAATTTTGTTATGCAAAATACTAGGATTACCGCTATTTTCACTATGATAGCGATATACTCTAGGAAATCCGATGCTCATTAAATAAACAAATAATTTTTTTGTCCTTGAAAAAAATGTAATTTGATAACATAAAGGAAAAATCCAATTGATATCTAATAATAATTTTACTTTTTATTGCCAAAAAAAATCTATAGCTTGGCATATAAATATATACCATATTTATTCGAATCAAAGCAGCCATCGATTCCAAGCCACACACCTAATTTTCAAAATGTTTTTCGAAAAAATAAAAAATTAGTGTATAAAGGTTTATAGATATGTAATGTTTAAGAAATTTAAAAGAATTAAAATTAAATGAACCAATAAAAGTAATAATTAATTTATTTTACTAGTTCTAAAAACTTTTAAATACATACATAGTTCTATTATCAAGTTCAGTTTTTCCTATCCAACGAATTTTTCAGCAGCTCCCGATTTTAAATAGCATAAACATTTAAAAAAAAACGTGTGACTTAGATTCGAATAAATACGGTATACATATATATTTATGTATGTATGCACATATTTATACATGAAATAGACATGGCCGTTGAAAGGTATTCTTTATATGATTACTATTAATTACGATTGATGTTTGCTTTGGCTGGAATTGACGACAGTCCTGTGATTATTCAAATCTGTTTATTCCACATCTTGAGCACATATAAACATGTTAAACATAAAGCATGAAATGGACAACACAGAACAACGAAAACGAATGCACAATGAGCTGCAGCCGGCTACATGTTTACGCAGACAAAATACAGAAGCGAAAGAGAACGGTCTCCAGGAATCTCGATATTTATATGCGCCTCAAATCACATGATCTGAGTGGGTAGCTAGATGTAGTTTAAAATACTCTCGTTAGGCGGCGGGTTAACTTATTACTAAAACGTTGGTCCTGAAGGGATGGACCATTGGCAATTAAAAGATATTTAAAAAGATTATATTAGTGGGAATTATTACATACATATGTCAGTTATCATCTATATTTTATGAAATACGCATGTTCCTGACTAAAAAATTTAATTTTTAAAAAATATTTTTACATGTGTACTTTAAGTTGAATTATTATTAAAATTAATTTGTTCCTATATTTCAACTTTATTCAGCCCGTTTGAACGGGAAAGGAAGGGTACATTCCATTTAAAATTCATAAGTTTCTTTTTAGAAGTAATTTTATTACCTACAAAAGTTTAAAATTTTGATACTAAATTATGATCTGATAATTACTATTAGTGAACAGTTTGGATGAAAAATACACTCATAATTAGTTAAATATCATAACGGAATACGTCAGTAGTTTATGAAATAAGGCAAATTAAGGGATTCAAAATTCACAGCAAAAAAAATGAAACAAATTATGAAATTTTTTTTATTGCTATATCTATTGTTGAATTCTTTTAATCAAATTCGTATTAGAACAGTAAATTATTGCAAATTTAAATAAAAAAAAGTTCAAATTTTTAAATACAAAATTCAGGAAAGAATTTTTTTGGGCTTGTATTTAAAAAAGGGATGAAATCTTGTCATATAATCAATTATTTGCTAAAAGTTTTGACATAATTAGCCTAATTAGTCAGTTTTTCTTTTTTCTTATCATGCGATCGAATATTTATGCTCATTACCTTACTCAATTCAGCAGTAGATATTATAGCTTCAACGGGAGAAAAAACTAGAAATACATCAAAGAATAATTTTAAGGGCAAAAGTTATCAAGTGTAAACTAAGCGTTAATGGCATAAGCGATTGTTTCAGTATTAAATTAACGACAGAGCTCATAAGAGATATGTAAGAAAATTCCTTCTTTTATTTTGCTATATTTTTGTTCATTACATTTTAACCTTCCACTTCGAGAGAGAGAGAGAAGGATGTTTCAGTACTTTCAACAACAACAAATTAATTTTGTTTGTTTCCCAATGATTATTTCTTTTATTTGAATTTTTGTTATCAACTCTTGATTCAATAACTCATTTTACGAAGATGTACTTTTTGTTCTATCTATTTTGCATCGATTATCATACGTTGCAGACAAAATATTGGAAACTGGTTAAAAGATGGGTTCTTTTAAATTTTCTTCTTAATTTCAGAAGAAAAACACGTTCTTTTTTACATACTTTTTATTTATTTAATAAATTCATGAAACTTTAAGTGGTTGCCCCCTACAATTATTAGTAAAATACATATCACATATTTTCTAGTATAAATCGTATATAATCCGAGAGTGTATTTTTTCTTCAAAACTTTTACTTAGTTTAACCCTTTCATGGGCCCTTTATTTCTGTTTTAAATTTCTCGCAATTTTTTATGCTTTATTAACAATTAAAAAAATAACTTTTAAAGAAACATATTTTATTTGGCAGAGTTTTTTGTTTACGTATAAATTTTGGGAGTGGGTAGAATACCTCCAAGGAATCATTCACCGCCAAAAGAAAATTAAATTTAATCGTGATTATTTGAAATAAAAGTAAGAGAAGCATGTTGTGCAATCAATGAACAAGGGGACATCCCATTCTGCACACATGTAGTGGGTCTTCTTTTTTTGTCCCTTTCTGCTATATTTTCTACATCGTCTATTCACATTCAGATATCCCAATGAATGAACGTGAATCTTATCGACTATCCAGAAATTCGGATTATGGTTCTGCTTTGATGGATTTATGCAATTTTTTTAGAATGACAGTTCTATTGAAAAAACACCCCACAAATTAAAATCACTTACTCGTGGTTAATGCGAAAATACCTCCTTTCCTCAGCATCGTTTTCCCCCGAGATTAGTGGATCCATATCCGTGATTAGCCGATCTCCATATTTTCACATTTAAAAAAGTTTTAAAAATTCTTGGCTAATACAAAGAAATATATAGTATTTGTTAAATTTTGTTTCTTAAACTTTTTCGGGGATTTTTTTTTTGCCCATGCATTACTTATTATACCTTACTTTCGAACATATACGAAGGTATCTTAAATTAGTCATGAAGGAAAATTAAGCTCTTTCATTCCAACAGATTTCCATACATTCATATAGATATATATAAGTTTGAAAAATTATTTTTGATTTTAATTAAAAAAATAAATGGATGAGATAAAGGGCATATATTAATTTCTTAAGAATGAAATGCAGCTCCTCTTGCTTAAAGCGATATTTATGTATCTGTTTTAATATAATATTAACAAGAGATGGAAAGAAATAAAGAGATTATTAAAACAAAAATGTTCACCATCATTTTATTGTAATTTTTTCAAATTTATTATTTTTTGAACCCCTTATGCATTTTGTATTTTGAAACATTTACATGAGTGGAACTTAGTATTAATTAATTCATTTCGAAATTTTTAAAATGCATTGCTTTTTAATTGATATACACATTTACATTTCTTATTTCTATTCATAGCAAAATAAATTTTTGTATGCTATATAATCCTTTGTAAGCTGTTTGAAAATTACAAATAGTTAGAGAAATTGCAGACTTTAGCTTTTGGTTAAGTTTTAGATATATTTGTAAATTAATCGTTAGTTCAATGAAAGTTTCCCTAGAAATTGAGAATATATGGGGCAAAAGAAAAAATTGATCTCCTTGTTTCATTGCTGCCAAATCCTAATTCTTCGGAACATTTTGTCTCTTCCAATAGAAATGAAAGGTAACACGCTAAGCGAAATATTTGATATTAACAAGTTAACAAGAAAATATCAAATGTTATGGGCGAAAATACTTCAAGGTATTTTCTGATTACTTTAAGGTAATTACTGATTACTTTAAGGTAACTGATTACGTTCGGAACCGGGATTTTGAAAAAGAGTATAAATGGATAATTTGTTTATATTTAGTGTCAATTGAATTAGAATATACAAACAAAAAATTGTTTAAAGAATATTATTACAATAAAAAGTTATTTAAATGCAATGTTTTTTGGCAAAAAAAAAAGATAAAAAAAATGACATATTTTCAAGACATTGTTTTACAAAAATTGTTTTTATAATAGTAATGTTGTTGTCATCGTACCCTTCTCGAAGGGAATGAATGGAAGTTTCCAGAACCTGATGCAGGTTGGCCTGAGGTTGGACATCTACAGGATAGAAGGAGTTCCACCTATTCCCACCTTCACAATTTAAGCATGAAACAAGAGAGGAGGAAAATATTCTCCAACCCCCTGCGCACCCATGATTTCTGTTGCAACCACACACAAGACTATTGAACCAACTGATTTAACGAGCACGTTCTCCGTGTGTACTCGAAGGGTATTTGGTGGCATGGACCCAGGCCTTTCGGTTTGGAGTCCTATGCTCTAACCACTAGACTACCCACGTTCTCTATGATATTAATATTTTGCCTATGTATTGATAGGACTTCTACACCGCCTAGAGCTGTAATTTTTGAAATATAAGAATCAAAAGTGGATTTATTTATATTTTAATATACCAGAAAAGAGAAATTAAAAAAACACCCGATTATCTAAATTGATTGTATATCTGAAAATAATATGAATTTTTCATAATTTTTTAGTTTAACCTTGATATAAAAGTTCTAGTAAAAAATATCAATATAGAGTAATTTTTCATGAAATGAGAGTTTTTGAAAATATGTCATTATTTCTTCATTTTGTTTGCCAAAAAATGACATTTAAGTAATTTTTTTGTTGTAATATTTTTAAAACAATTTTATACGTAAATTCTAATTTAACTGACACTAAATATCGACAAATTATTCGTTTGTCTCGGCTCGAAGATCGTGGGTGTAAGAGGGTTCGAGGAATAAGCAGACATGATCATAAGAATAACTACTTTTATTCTTTTAGAACTTTACGAAATTCACTTTTATAACTTAACTCTAGGAGCAATACGAAATCCTAACCCGCAATCGGATAACTGGATTAACGAAAGTACTAATCTGGATAGAAACTCCTTGTTATGGTCCTTCTTGAAGCCCAATAACACAGTCAGCTCCAAGGCTGGTTACTTAACCACTTTTTCTGGTGAATCCTCCGACGGCTATTAATCTCAGGATGCGTGACTACCAGTCGCTGTCTTCGTTTAAAAACAATTGGATCTAACGTTTAGCTATTAACCTACATACTCAACGACAGGTACTTAAATGGTAGTGATATTTGCATAAAATCAAGTCAACTCTACGGAAAGGGATTTTTAAACTAAAATCACAGTTATAGAATATTTTCCCTAAGAGAATTAGTAGAAGACCTGAATAGAAAACCCGTTGTACATTTATATACTTTTTCAAAATTACAGTTTTGAATATAGTCAGTCTCCTAAATACAAAAATTTTTTAATACAGGGTGTGTCACAACTACGGTTACAAACTTTCAGGACAGACAGAGTACACCTAAACGATGGAAAATTTCATAGCAAGGCATGGCGGAAACGCTTTCATGGCGCGGTGGTGAGGACACAAAACAGAAGTAAGACAAAATATGAATTAAAGAGAAAACGTGTTTATTATTTTTAATGCGGCAAGAATGCTGAGAAGTCTTTGAATGGTGTACGCTATAGATGGCTCAACTGATGTTGAGCCATCTATAGCGTACACCATCCACCAAATATCTAGCGTGACACTGGTGTTTTGGCTTGACCGATCTCCAGACTTCGCCTTGATTATTTCTTATGGGGGTACGCAGATCACTGGTGCACGAAACTCCCTTTAACAGTGCTTAGGACCTTGTTGTACACATCGCGGCAGCTGTTGGGGAAGTCAGGGACAAGCCTGTTATTTTCGCTTACAAATCTTCAATTCGCCGGAGATATGAGGCTTGCAGATGTAAGGCTCGATATTGTAATTTCGAACACCTACTTTGACGTCTTTTTAATGTTTTTTTCTCATTTGTTTGATGCACTAAGAATATAGTAATCAAGCTTTCTTCTCATATTTTAGTCCTGTTTTTATTGTGTTTTGTATTGTTACTAACATACCAGAGAAAGCCTTTCTGATTATACAAAGCAATGTGATTTCTCATGATTTAAGTCCTGAAAATCGGTAATCGGTGCACTGACCAACCCTGTATATCCATCAGATAAAGAACGTGTTAACAATTGAATTATTAATGTTTATATGTTCTAATTATTTAATTTGGTAAGGTCAATTTTCTTTTAGATAATTTATTTCTTTTAAGTTCAATAAATTCTTAGTTAGTAGGATATAATGATTCATTTTTAAATTTGAATGAAGAAGAGTACATACAAGTTTTTAATGTATCCAACTACCCTAAAATTGAGAATTTTGCCAAAAGTCGCCAAATGTTTGCTATGACTTTTCTTTTATAGGCCATTTTATTAGCTTTATAAAAATACCACGTTTGTTATATTCCATTCACTAGACGAAAAACTGCAAGTGTTTTAGTAAAAGCATATGCCATTACTTTAAGCAAGATGTCATACTTTAAAATGCGTTTTACTCGAAATGTGTGTGTTTTTTTTAAATGCACAAACGGGGACAGCGATTGCTAAGAAAGTTTTGAAAGTAATGAACTGAAATTTTTTGTGTATGTTCTGTATAGGGATTGCGACACCGGTTTACCGGGATGCAGGATACAAGTATTTTGAACCATTTGTACAATTTTGTAATACTGGTATTCACAAGTTTAAAGACCGGTTTTTCAGTATTTATTAGAATTTTTTTATAATTGCCGCCACAATATTTTCCAGGATCGCTAATATAGCAATATTGCATATGTTTTTGCGTTTATGTCTCCCAAACCGGCAAAATTAATTAGACTGTGAATATAATGTTGCACCGTACAATCAAGAGAAGTGATAAATTATGTGAATCATCCAAGGAGGCGGGTCAAAGCTATCCCATAACGGCTCAGAGCGATCCTGCTCACGCGCAGAATTTATAGTTTGATATCAACGTTTTAGTTGTGAAGAAAGTTCGTAATATTTTGATATTTTTTAAAATGGTGAGTTTGTTATTCACATTGTACTTGCATATCATTCTTTAGGGTTCAAAATATTTTTCGAATTTATTATATATTTACCCACAAATAATGAATAACTCTAAAGAACATAAAAATCCAGTTAATAATATTGGTTTGGTTTCATTATTTATATGCTGTAAAGAATATGGTGGCACAGTGTAAAAAATGTTCAAGAGTTATTAAAGTGAATGGTGGAAGAGTACAAGCGAACTTCACACACATTTAAAACAAAACATGATACAAATTTCTTAAAAGGATATAATCTGCGATGAAGCCAGTTTATAAGTTCAAGCATCAGGGAGATTTCAGATTATTTTGAAAAAGATAAATTAGATGAAATTATAAGTAAAATTCAGTTAATAATACTTCGTTTGGTTTCATTTCTTGTATGTTGAAAAGAATATTATGGCACAGTGTAAAAAATGTTCAAGAGTTATTAAAGTGAATGGGGGAAGAGTACAAGCGAACTTCACACACATTTAAAACAAAACATGATACAAATTTCTTAAAAATGATGTAATCTACGATGAAGCATAGTTTATAAGCTCAAGCCACGAGGGAGATTTTAGATTATTTTGAAAAAAGATAAATTGGATGAAATTATAAGTAAAATGACAGCATTATAGATGGTTTATTTCGAGATTTTTGCTCTTGAAAATTATTATCCGCCATAGATTTTAAAAATCTACCAACACACACATCGATTAATACTATGCAAAAAGAATTGTGAAACTACAGTAACGTGTTTTGCAATTCTTTTAATTACCAGCTAATACAATTTATCTTTTAAAATATTATCTTTTATCATTACAAAAGTAAAAGGTGAAAAATTTAGTCTTATATTTGATGAATGGAATAGTGTAAGAAATAGACTCTATTTAAATATAAATATTGATTAAAAAGAATTTTTGGAATATATGACTTACACATGTCTCCGGAAGTATTTCAGCCGAAAAATATATGGAAGTGCTTAAATCTAAATTAGCGAAACATGTATTATTCCGGAAAGAAAATATTGTATCTATAACGACTGATGGAGCAACAGTTATGAATAAAGTTGGAAAGTTGATTGGTGCAAATCAGCAATTGTGCTATGCTCATGGAATTTATTTAGAAGTAAATATATGTATTATACCGAAAAAATAAAGGGCAGAAGAAACCAAATACTGTGGATATAGAAATTTTGAATTCCGACTTTGAAGAAACTGAGTGTGACACTGGCAATAAAGGTAATGATAATGTAATTGTTGAAGTAGATATTGCTAATTAGGATGAAATAACTCATCAAGAATTGCTTCCTATAATTAATAAAGTTCGCAAAAATTGTTAAGATATTTAATCGTTACCCTACAAAAAATTGTTTTATTACAAAAATATATACTAACTGAAAATAAAACAGAACATGTGTTAATATTAGATTCTAAAACACGTTGAAACAGTTTACTCCTAATGATGGAACGATTTTTGAAAATTAAAAATCCAACCCATAAGAAATGATCGACTTAAACCTGCAAATTAGTTTTTCTGAAATTGAATTCGACTTAATATCTAGAACTGTATCAGATCTCTTTCCAATGAAACTGGCTGTTGAGGCATTTTGTCGGAAAGATTCTAATTTATTAACACCTAATACAGCAATAAAGTATATGTTGTAGTCACTGAAGTAATAGAAAACAATCATTATCTGAAGAATTATATACTGCAATGAAGAATCACACAGAGAAAAAAGGCATACTGAAATAGAAAATGTCTTATGGTATTTACATAATTATAATGATTTTGAAAATGAAAAAGAAGAAAAAGGACCAAATTTAACCAAATTTATAGTAAATTTTTAAATCGATAGAGAAAAGGAATTGTTTCTTGAACAAAAATTAGAATTAGTGTAAGTAAAAAAATTTCAACAAACCAAAATACAATAGAGAGAAATCAGCTATACCCAAAAACATCCGACTGAAATTGATTTAATTGAAGATGAGGGATTTAGAGGTAAATACTCGGAAAAAGTATATCACGCATTGCTAACAGTACCGTCAACCAGCGTAGATGCCGAAAGAGCGTTTTCTACAGCTGGTAATTTTTGCACAAAATTACGTTCCAGGCTTAATTTCAGTACAATTCATGCATTATGTTTTTTGCGATCACATTTCAAAAATTTGTAATAGTACCACAGACTGAATAGTGATATTTACACATTTTTGTAATTTAAATAAATAAGATGTCCCTTTACTTTTTTGTGATTCTTTATATACTATTATAATTTAGAAAATTTCAATTTTTTTTGTGATATTTACATTTTCTAATAAAACTGTCAAATTAAAAAGAGAGAAACATCTGTGTTTTCTTTCTTTTTCTAAAATTTCTACTACTGGCATTCAGATTGAAATATACCGAATACAGGTATTGGACATTTGGTCCGGTATTGCAATCCCTAGTTCTGTATAATAGTAGAAGTGTTTTAACCTTCAGATCTATCTATCACTGTTTTATGAAATTTACAGTCCCTTGTGTTAATATGATCACTACTTTTTTAAACAATTTTATATAATAACTAAGATAAAGGGCTCTAAATTTTGTAAAAATTAAAATATCTCTTATCCTAAAGGTCGCTTAAAAATGAATAACATAGCAACACATCGAATTGAAAAATTGAAAATTTGTTCATAATTTTTTTGGTACAGAATGGGCTCGGTTTATGTTATTTTTTGTTCATTTTCAATTTGTTCTCTTTTTAGTAAAAATAATTCCTTTTTCTCTTCTTAATTTTAGCACATTTTTCTCAAAATGTACTAAACAAATCTAAAAGCCACATGAAAATCCCCATATCTCCATTCATAAAAAATAGTTGTCGTAAATAGCCGGATACCTTAATACTTAAGCTCCATTTAATGGTGTGTTATTTATTTATTCTGAGTTATTACAAAAAAGCAAAATATGATAAAAACAACAGTACAAAAAATGTGGTTTATTTTATTTCCTTATCAAAACAGCATTGGGAAATATTATAATAAACTGAAATTTAAGTACTTAGAAATAATGACTTTCAGCAACTCAAAAATACTTAAACAGCATCTGCACTAATTATTAAAAAGTCAATAAAACGAGTGGAAGGATAAAATTATCTTCAGTTCTTAGTTCGAAAGGGATGAATCTTTCTTAAATGAAACGCATTAAAGGGAACAATTTTTCCCTCAATATAATTGAGCAAACGAAATTTATTCATTAACTAAATGAACTCGGAAAACTATCATTATTCATTTTAATAGTTAAAACTTCGAAACATTTTACTTTAATATAGTTAACGGTATTCTCTTAATTCTTTGTTTTACAGAGGCTTATTAAATATATGTAATGCTTAAAATTTAGATTGAATAATTTTCTAATTTTTGGTGTATATTCTTGAAAACCTTTGATTGCGTAGAGTTAAAAATGCATGATATAACTTAAAATGTTACTATGTTTTGGAGCACAAAAATGCTTAATTAATTTTGAAAAAAAAAAGAAAACTTTACAGCAAAAATATTGATTAGAAGTTTTCGAAATTCAAAAATGTTACTTGATTTAAAATGATTGAAATATCAGTTCTAAGGAAAAAAAGTTGTTTCGGTTTTCTCATGAAGTTTTTAAAAAGCTTTCAAACCTCCCAGACTGTTGCTTTATTTTTTTACAGCATATCTCTGTTTTATGCATTCCAGTATTCATTATATTAAACAATTTAGCAGTAGATTTAACTAAAAATATAACAGATGCATTGTGAATGGAATAGCATTCCTTTAAAAGCCTTTGAAAACAGCCGAAATAATTATTATCATAGAAAATAAAAGCAGGAAGGAATTCGCGTCTAAAATCATTCCATCAATCGGGCCTTAATTAATTTCTATACCTTCAGATGCATTGTGAATGGAATAGCATTCCTTTAAAAGCCTTTGAAAACAGCCGAAATAATTATTATCATAGAAAATAAAAGCAGGAAGGAATTCGCGTCTAAAATCATTCCATCAATCGGGCCTTAATTAATTTCTATACCTTCAGCTTTTTTTCCAATTCCTACTATTTATTGTTCACATTCTCTCTCTCTCTATATATTTATTTATATATATATTTGTCTTGTTCAAATTTTTAATCTTTAATAACACACTTTCTGTTCATCCAATCAAGTTAAAATGAATTTCTTTAAACTTGTAATGGATAACACTTGATATTAATACAGTTTTTTTAAATATTATTTTATAAATTAAATTAAAATAAAATAATTACTAGTTTTCGACGCCAACTGAAATTCGTCTCCAATGTTGTAACAATGTAACTGTTAAAATAATGACAAAAGTTGGCGTCGAAAACCGATTTTTCAGCCAAACTAGCCAAACAGGATGTGCATTGTTACAACAATGCAGACAAATCATGTTCTTTTTCCATACCTACAATTAGTTTACTCTCTCCCTATATATATATATATATATATATATATATATATAATCTTGTTGAAATTTTCAATCATTAATAAAATATTTTCTATTCCTCCATTCAAAGTAGGAATTGACTTAATAATTTTTTTATATTACTTCTTTTAACTAATACTTAAAATATGGGTACACCGTATTACACCGTCAAACAATTTCGCAAACGAAAAGACATCGCCAATTCAAAAAATGTCCCCAAATGCTGTTATCGTTATTATAATTTTGCTTAAACTTGCTCGGGAATGATTTCAGTTAGTGACTTCATATCACGGCCTTTGGTGACGTCTTTTGATTTGAATAAATTAGTTGATGATATAATATGTAAGTACCAAAATATATAAAATGGAATTATATATATTCATACATAATTTAATGTTTATTTTTCTGATAGTACTTAATGCATGAATACGTTTTTTCTCTTCATTTGATACATTTAAATACATTGAAAAATTTAATCCCTTCTAAGCAGCTTATAAAGTTCTGAGCCATCGAAAAAGCGGATTTAAAATTTAATGATATACTTTCATAAAATATATTGATAATGAGCTTTTTGACTTACGGAGAGGGAGGAAAACAACTTTTCCTCTTGTTCTTGATTAATTGCATGGCTGTTACATAAAAAAATAAAGTTTTATCGATTATTTTTGATGAATGATCTTAATTTTAGTTTATTTTACTTTTTTTTTTTTATTTCAATAACTTAAGCAGTATTTCTATTTGCTTTTTGATAAATGTGAAATTAAAGAACAAACTGTTTGTTTATTATGAAGTAAATGAACAAATTTAAACAATCGATTAAAACTGGTTTCTTTCTTCAAAAATATTGATGGAAATGATTCTTTCTTTTTAAAGAAAAAATTAAACAATAGGATTTTAAGACTATAGCAAATTTTGCTTTTGTTTTGCTCAGCATATAGAATTTAGAAAGAAAATTCATAGTATGATGGAAAGTTCTTAATGTTTACTTTTGTAATACTTATTTTACGAAGCAAGGATTTGAATTATGTAGTATCCGTCGTACTTGTATTATGTACAATAGTTATTTAACAATTTTCTGAAAATGCACACAATACATATTAATAGGATATATGTATTTTTAAGAAAGAAGACGTGGTATACCCTATATACTCCCTGTAAGAATTTATTTATTATTTGGTTGTTTTATGTTAGTCATTACCACTTTTAAGTCCTGTTTGTATAGATCGGGTCGTTAAATGAGTATGCAGAGAGCATTAGTGGCCATTTGTGTGAACATACTTTGATCATGTTCTATTTATCACAGTTATGTTTTTAAATCAATAAATATTTCGTTCTTAGGCAATGAATTGCATTTTTAATTAATATTTTTTGAAAGAGTAGTTTTAATTATACGGCTTATGCATATATTTTCATCCCATAAGCAATTGTATTATAATGTAACGATGAATATAAATTTAGCAATGTATTGGAAAATAGCTTATAATACAGATAATAGACGACAGAAGAAGGTGGACAAACGGAAACAGATAACTTAAAGTAAGAATAACGGCATTTTTGGAAATAAATATATCCTAAATGGTTCTGAATTGTATTTAACATTAAAAACGACACATTAAGACAATTACATTTCATGTTTTTTTAAAATAGGAATTATTCTGTTTCATTTTATAAAAAAGCAAATAATAAAATGCAATTATAAGAGGAGAGAAAAACATGGGTGAAGAATTCAATAAGGGGAACATGAACTGAATCAATGAAAGAACTTTTTATGTAACTGTTTTTAGTTTGAATTTTTGTGCTCCAATTTCTTTGATTTGGATATACATGACACAATTAAAACATGAATATATTTTGCACTATATGGCGCTTGTAAAACTAAAGCTATATGGACTTTTTTTTTAATAAAATAGAAATTATACCAGTATCTAAAATTTAAAAGGGCGCTCCATTCTATTCTTAAATAGAATAAGGGACTCGATATCCCTTTTATAGTAATTCAATTCAATCTGAAATCCTCTATTCAGAGTAGTGCTCTTTGGATTCCTCTACGTTCGGGTTTAAGTCTTTTAAATGAAAGGAATTGTTCGAGTCCTACGCATATTGATCGAAAGAACTGAAAGAGCTAGTCTGAGTAACAAATCGCAAATGGCGAGAAAATTTCTAAATGTTCTTACTGTGTTTTATCCAGTTTCTGAACTGCTCGTGTATATTACTTGCGTCTGAGGTTTGGTCTTTCAATGCTCTTATAGATTTCAAAGTGTATTTCAAGCATTGCAAGTCTTTTATACAATGCAAACTAAGTTAAGTTAATTTTATATTTAAAGTGGACTGGCATATTTTAAAAGTATTAGAGCAGTAATAAAGAAAGTTCTATTGCTTATGAAGCTTACACACTTGAACTATTTTAGTCAATTGAAGCACAAATTTTATTTCTAAATTAATAAAACATCATAGAATTTTGTGTGCAAATAGGGTAAACAAAACTGTTATGCTTGTGATGTTTTCATTTCTATTAATACTAATTCTGTAAATGTATAATTACAGAATTAGTATTAAAACATCAAAATTACAATTTGATATTTACATTATGGAGAAACTAAAATCTGTGTTTTTTGCTTCGTAACTAGAATTAAAGTTTGAAAAATAAAACTTTATTTTACAGAATGAAGACGCAACACTGTATAATTATTTACGTGAAAAAAAGCAATATTTTCAGACTTCGAGACTGATACATTCGAGCTATATTTGCTTTTATGTAATATAAACTTTGTGTTAGATCAATAGCCATAAACGCATAAAATATCAAGGGAAATTTCGATGCTTCTGCGATTTTTATTTAAAAATATAAATAAAACGTTTTCGTTGTATTAAAGAAATTTTGTGTATAAGCTACATTTGAACAAAATTCGTTTAACGTCAGCATATTTTTTTCAAAATTGTTTTTTTACAGTTCAGAGCGTGTGTCTAACATTTTTAACCTTTGATTTCTCTTTTACTTTCTTCATATCAAAGGTATGCTATTTTTTTCTGGATTCTATTTGCTATACAATAGAAAAACTTAAGGTAAGAAAAATATTATTCGATATTTTTCTTCAGATACAGAAATAGAAAACAGAATTTATAACGCTTTCAGAAAAAGAGCTTTAGTTGTAAGAAAATAATTCGGAATTTCTCTAAATGCAAATACAAAACCATTTAAATGGCAATTATTACTGGTTTTTTTCAATACATATTTTTAATTCTGTGTAATGCTATTGATTGCACAAACTCTTCTGAATTCTTATTAAATATAGTAGACCCTCTTTGTGTAAGGCCTTTCTTGCAGTAAAAAAATTTTTACATGTCTGTTTCTATACGACAGAAAGATTTTCTATTCATAATACACCTTGTAATACTGAAGCAAGTCCGATTGATGATCATGATGTCGTATTCATGATGGGACCAAATTAGACAGTACTATGGACACAGGTGACTGTTCTGACAATCTGTTCAATATTATCCACACAGAGGTTTGTTGACGAAAACAGGACCCCTATTTCTCTTACGGAAGCAAGAATAGCTAAACAGTAAAAAATATGAGCAAGTGCTAGGCCTGTATCTGGACAGTTATCACAATTACTTTTTTGATTTCAAAAGGGTTTTAGTGTACACTTATCTATATTTACACCAATGTGAGAAGTGTGAGAGATTTAGCATTCAAAACGGTTTTAGTGTACACTTATCTATATTTACACCAATGTGAGAAGTGTGAGAGATTTAGCATTAGCTTATCTACGTAAAGTTGCTTTTAATATTTAGATTTTAATATCGCTGACCAAGTGCTTAAAGCCTTGACTATTGGTCTACAATGACTTTAAAAAAGATTATCTTATAATTTAGTAAACTTCTTAAGGCAATATGGTATCATCTTCAAATTTTTTTTATTTTTAATACCTGATATTGGTTTTAATTGTATTTTATAAAGGTTAATATTTACTAATAATTCCATACAAATTTTTATTTAATTTGTTGCAAAGTGTTTGTAAAATTAAAATTTTTTAAACATTTTTTAAATTCTTATGACTTTTTTAAATATGTCTCTTTTCTTTCAAAATTTTTTTCCCAAGTACTTTATAATATACTACGTAAAACTGTCCATGGTGTTTTTTCTGCTGCAGCACTTCAATTTTGTATTAATTTTTTTATAGTTAAACTTCAAAAAGCATTAATTTTGATTTTGAAATTTTTTAGAAAAAGTACTAAACATGTTAGAGCTAATTCGATACACAGTTTT